>JAPVLO010001370.1:0-250481 GCA_027257055.1 Cephalopachus bancanus | reverse complement strand
TTCGACGTGCTGGGCTCAGGTGATCTTTCTGCCTCAGCCTTCCCAGAAGCTGAACCACAGGCATGTGCCACCATGCCTGGCTAATTTTTTTGGTTTATTGTAGAGACGAGATCTCGCCATGTTTGCTCTGGTTGGTCTTGAACTCCTGAACTCACACAATCCTCTCCCCTCCACCTTCCAAAGTCCTGGGATTATAGGCGTGAGCTATCGTGCCCAGTGCATTGATAATTTAAAGTTATACATATTAGATATGTTTCCCTGTACATTTATAAATTTGCGATTTAAAAAATTTTCTATATATGCATTTTGTGAATTTTGAAGGCCAAAATGTTTTCAAAGACGTGAATTATAAGTTTAATAAAAATATAGTACTAAACATATAGAATTTTGAAGGCCAAAATATTTTCAAAGATGTGAATTATAAGTTTAATATAAATATAGCACTAAGTATTTACAGTGTAAACCTGAAATGGCATTTTTGTTAATACAGTATAAATTTGTTATGTGAATTTATTGGATGAGAACTGTCACTGATCGAAGGCATTCAGTTATAATCTACTTTTATTTTCTAACCTAGGTGGGACATGCCCTGTTTGTTCAAACAAGTGGCATCAGCATGGAGAAAATTGCTACTATTTTTCAAGAGAAATGCTTCCTTGGAAAGAATGTTACCGTTATTGCTTTAGTGTGGGCTCAAAGTAACCTAAAATGAATACTGAAGAAGAGATGGTAAAGAAAGATTTTGTGTTATAAATTTCAGTGTGTTTTAGTGTTAGAAATTTTAAAAATTATATGCAATCATTCGTTTTACATTCTTCTAAAACACCTATACTGCAGTCACAGAAATCTTGACAATTTAACTGAAATTTTGAATGCGCAATTTAATAAAACTTAAGAGGCTTTCCTTACACTTTAGATATAAGCACAAATAATATGCATAAGGTCACTTGTAATCTGATTCTTGTCTATTTCTCTGACCTCCTAGCTGTTAATGGATCTTCACTGTTCTGAGGAAAGCATGCCATGATCTTCAGCCTTACTGAGCATTTTTAAAACTATCTTGTTCCCCTCTGCTCTTTGTGACCATTTTTCTCAGATTACTGTTAAATCAACTTGTGACAAATTTTATTTCTTTCACCTCCAACCCCAAGTTTGCATCTCATATTTAATCATCCTCATTATAAGGTTTTAGCTTATTGTGCAGTTTCCTTGGAAAACATTTTGGGCCACCAAGACCTGTTAAATCTCCTGGTAGGTCTCTTGTAGCATGTGTCACTATTACATAGGCTCAATTAATATCATACTATTTTTCGGTGCCTAATCTAAGCAATTGCATCTATCGGGAATATTTGCTCACTTTTAGAATCTGTAACCTAAGAAAATGTCTAGAATATAATGTGGATTGAAGAATAGTTGCTGAGCAAATAAATAAGTCATAGACAATTGATAGCCGGCATATGGCCAAAGAACCTATGGTTGATTACTCCAGAGTCTATCATTATTACAGAAAAGAGAATTCAAAGGGAAGTTTGTAAATGAAAAATTCATATCTAAACCATTATATTATTCTCTCTCGGGGAAACTTCTACCTTCTGATCTATTTTTATATTACTCTCTTCAGGATTTTATAATGAAATTGTCAAAGCTGCAGTGTGAAATGTATCAAGAAAGTTTTGGATCAGTTTATATTTTGACAGCAAATGGCTGAAATGGGTTTGGCAAGATGGTTCTGCTCTTACCTTGGACAAATAAGTCTGCTTTAAAAAAACAGTTTAAAACAATATTATTTTATTGCAAACCTAAATTTTTAGTGTAAATATGGACAGATGTTAGATTTTATGACAATGTTTCCATAATAAATCAACCAGAAAAAGACTGGGAAGATAGGAAAGAGGAGAATGTAATAGTCACAGTCCTATGTTAAACATTTTACGCTCATAACTTTGTCTTTTTTTTCAGCTCTGTGCTCAGGGTATTATTTTTCTGAATTTTATTAAAAGTTAATTGAATAAACTCGCACACAATTATAATATGAGTACATATTATATCTAGTATTTTAACTTTAATGGAGTTTGACTATAAAATAGCATATTGTAAAAATTATCTTAAAGTGAGCTTACTATCCCTCTAGGGATTGTAAAATGTCTAAAATTATCCAACATACTTTGAATTAATTTTAAGGACTGCCATAACAAATTACAATGAACAGGGTGGCTTAAAACAGCATAAATTTATTCTGCCGCAGTTCAGAAGGCTATAAGTCTGAAATCAAGATATTGGTAGAGTTGATTCCTGCTGGGAATTACTTATTTAGAGGAGAATGCCAAACTTTTCCCGAGAGTGAAATTGTTACTGATGATAAACAACTATTTTGTTGTACTGCATATACTGCAGAACTTGCTTATCAAAATGCTAAGGTACAGAGGCAACACAGTAAACCTACTTTCAAATAACGTCACATTCTGATGTTCTGGGTAGGCACTAATTTTAGAAAGACACTATTCAACTCACTAGACACTCTCTAAAAGTGAAGATTTTTAGATCCCCACACAAGAGTTTAATAGACTATCTGGAAGTGGAAAATTTCACACTAAACAACAATTCCATGAAATTATATCACAGTCTATAATTTGAGAGTCATTGTATTATGATGGTATACCTCTGTTCAGTATTACAAACACTGTATTTTGACTAAGGCATAAAATTGTTTCTAGAATTCCTAATACATTGTGAAATCAAACCATCAATTGCCTGAAGCAGAAGAGAAGAAACTTCTGACTACTAGCGCTAAATCAGTCAAAATAAATGGCTCCAATATTAACAGTAAAATTTCTTACTAATAGATTTTGAAATAGCATCCCTATAACACTCTTGGTGAAGTAACAATTATATAAAATTAATTATATAGTCAGTTAGCCATGCATAACCATTCGAATAAAAATGCAGTAGGAACTGAAGATTTGGAACAATGCAATAATTCTAAATCATCACAGAACAAACATCTCCATGCCAGGTGCCTTTAGATCCACTTCGTGTTGCTTTTGATTGTGCAGTGAACATAGTTATGAAACTCAGTGAAACTGTGGAGTAGAAAAGAATCAATTCTGTAATACAGAAATTGTAATATGCTGCTTTCATAGGTCATACTTATTAAGATCATGTCTTTTAAATCTAGCATTCTAATTTATACATTAACTTCAATCAGCTATATATATATAATACACACACACACATATATACAAACCAAATATATTACAAAAAATATTTGTAGCTGTCAGTATATAAAATTTTGATGAAGTTTCCTGGTCAATCATTTATAGCCTATGTGTGCTCTGAATTCACTGAACTTATTCTTTCTCATTCATTTCCATATTTCTTTATAATTTTTGTTTTTTTGTAATTGCTACTTTATCTTCTAGTCCAAATACTTATATTGGTTTTTAAATTTTATTCCCTACCAACATATCCCTAGTAATTCCCAGTGTGTTCAAGCAGATCACCATACGTGCAAAGGAAAATTTAACAAGACTCTGGGACATACTGAAATACCAATACTCTGATTTCCAGTTTTAATTTCCACATTCAGTTTGCTAATTAAAAGCACAGTCTCTGAAACTAAATTGCTTGGTTTTGAATCTTAGCTCTGCCACTTGGGTAATCTTAGTCTCGTTATTCACACACTCTGCATCTCTGTTTTCGTTCCTTCACTACAATATGTGGTGAATGATAGCAACCACTCTATAATGTTGTTACAAACAACCATATAATTGATCAATTTAAATGCCAAACAATTAAATTTACATTTAATTGATGAAACAATTAAAAATTTAATTGTTGAATTTAAACATGCAGAGAGTGTCCGGCACATAAGAAAAACTCGATGAAGATCTTCTCCTACCTCCTGCCTTCCTCTCCTTTTTTTTGTTCCAACTCCAAATCTGAATAGTAAACTGTTGTCAAGTAAATCTTAAGTATGTTTATCTAACTTCAATATATGATTTCTACTGTGAATATTTTGAACAAAACACACCAGATTATTCTAAAGTGCCTACACGTAGCAGGCATAATTTTCCAACACAAGTCCTGCGTTCAAGACTTTAGTTTCACTTAGAATTCTCAATGATTGCCTATTTGTTTCTAATTGATGCACTAAATGGAGAAAATGTGTGCCTTCCTTCAGGAGTTCCAACACATATTTCATGAAAACTTTCCTAAATTTCTCTGGTTCTAATTGATACATTTAAATATTTCATCACTTGAATTTATTACCCATTCTTCCTTGTATAAAGATGTGGATAATCTGGAAGGAGCAAGCTATGCTTTTCCAGAGAGAGTTGATTGTAACTGATGATTACCATCTATTCTATTGTACTATATCATTTTGTGATACTACAGAAGCTTCATAAAAATGCTAATGTGTAAGAAAACATAGTAAATACCAGAAACAATGCAAGATAGTCTGAAATTTCCTGAGGTCACAGAGAGGTAGCCAGTAATTTTTCTTTTCTTTCTTTTTTTTTTTTTTTGAAAGTGAGTCTTACTCTGTTGCTTATGCTGGAGTTCAGTGGCATACTTAGGGCCACTGCATCCCTGGCCTGCTGGACTCAGGGTATCCTTCAGCTTCCAGCCTAGGCGTGTGCCACCATGTCCAGCTAATTTTTTTTTATTTGTTGGAGAGATGGGGTCTTGCCAAATTGCTGAGGCTGGTCTAGTACCCTTGGGCTCAGGCAATCCTCTGGCCTCCACTTCCCAAATGCTGGGATTATAGCTGTTTAGCCAAGTAGCCAGAATTAAAGACATTTTTATTATTTCCAAATTCATATTCAAATATTGAATGACACCTATAAAATTTTCAGTATTTGTACTTTAGGCAACTATGAAAGTGGAATTTCTGCTTCTTTAAAATTATATGAAAATATAATAGATTTTTAAATTGCAGTTGGTATATCAAGTTAATATGGCATCTAATGGAAAGTATTTTCTTTTCTAGGCTTCAATTTCTAGGACATGAGCTTGCTAATAATAATAAATGCATGTATATAAAATATGGTGAAATAATTGCTGATTATTGCCACAGTAATGGCTATTGTATCTGCAAGAAGACATCTTCAAGTTGAATAAAATATATCAGAAAGTTAATAAATGTGAACACCTGAAATTTCCCACTGTGATGACTTTAATTATGCGAGATATTTGCTTAGCTAAAAATAGGTATCATTAGACATTGAAATCCATATATTATTCTTTACTATTTAACTTTAATGCTTAATATTTAACAGAATAAATTCAGTAAATAAGATATTAATAATAATAGTGAATAACACAAAGAGAATAAGAAGTGTGAAGGGACATTATGGGATAGAGGTATTAAACAATCCCTTTTGAATCCAGTTAAGGCTTTCTAATCTTCTTGTACTTTCAAAATAAATTTTGTCACTATAATTTCATACTCCTGTCTAGGTTTGTATAAAATACTAGCCTTTTCCCTCATTATGTTCCTCCACTTTACAAATGAATAGTTGAGTAAGAAGATAAAGCTGCCTGATAGTACAAATCTCAAAGAAAAATTACATTTTAAAGAGACAGAAAAGAATGAATTAAAAAAGTTATAGAGAATCAGGAGATATTAAAACTATTAACTAAATAAAGTGCAAAGCGTATGAAAATGAATAGTCTTCACTGGAATTGAATTCATTCAATGCTAAGAATTATTATTATGCCAAAAGTGGTGGCTCATGCCTGTAATCACAGCACTTTGGGAGGCTAAGGTGAGAGGATTGCCTGAACCCTTGGGTTCAAGACCAGCCTGGGCAACACAGTGAGACCTTGTCTCTACAATAAATCAAAAAAATTAACTGGGCGTGGCTGCACACACCTGTAGTTCCAGCCTTCTTGGAAGGCTGAGGTGGAAGGATCACTTGAGCCCAGCAGGTCAAGGCTACGGTGGCCGTGAGCATGCCACTGCACTCTAACCTGAGCGACAGAGTGAAAGTCCGACTCAAAAAAAAAATTATGATGATTATTATTTTTGCCAGTAGCCAGAGGCTGAATTTAAGTGCTGGGGGAGACACAGTTGTACAAATAAAATAATCATAAAACTTCATAATTATATATATTATCAAATAATTATAAAGTTTAATATACAAGCTAGAGGAAAGACAAACATTAGTAATCACATTAATAAATACACAATTACAAATAAAATAAATTTTCCCACAAAAAGTGGATAGTTATCAGATTATACCAAAGAACTTGTCTAAATGGAAGACTTTTCCAGTGTTATAATATTTAGGACAAAATCTAATCAGTGAATAATTTAATCAATGACTAAGGAAGGCATCCAGGAGGTAAGAATGTTCAGAAAGAAACACCTTGTGCCAAAATAAAGGGCAGGGTGGCTGCATCCCAGAGTTGGAAGAGGAAAACGGTGTGTCATAATCCTGGAGAGGAAAAGAATGAAAATAAAAATAACTAGAAAACATAGATCTTTGAAAATTTTGGAAAAAAAAGGGAAAACTTTTTTTTTTTTAGGGTACCGTGAATTTTTAAACTCATTCAATCTGACATAAGATAAAGTGAAGGCAATCTACTATTCCTCTGTACACAAATCCCAGAATTGTTGAAACCATCAGATGATGTTGGCCCCAGGCAAAATTTACTAGATACTTAAGGAACACAACTTCGCTAAAATAAATTTATTAAAATAGTACTTCTGGCTGGGTGTGGCGGATCATGCCTACAATCTCAGCACTCTGGGAGGCCGGGGTGAGAGGATTGTCTGAGCCCAGGAGTTGAAGGCCAGCCTGGGCAACTTGGCGAGACCTCATCTCTACAATAAATCAAAAAAATTGCGAGGCATGGTAGTGCGTGCCTGTAGTTCCAGCTACTTGGAAGGCTGAGGTGGAAGGGTCAACCTGAGCCCAGTAGGTCAAGTCTGCAGTGGCCATGAGTGTTCCACTGTATTCCAGTCTGGGTGACAGAGTGAGACTTCAAGCAAAAAAAAAAACAAAAAAAAAACCAAAAAACAAACAAAACCAACAAACAAAACAAACTTCTATTTTATGATATAATCAATAATATATATTTAACAAAAATTTAAAATACTTATTCTAAAAAAATCTTCAGTGAAATAAAGATCATTTGTCAGAAACTAAATGGATAACTTTTTTGCTTTCAGATAAAGCATGGTAAGGAAAAGTCAAAACAATAAAGATTTTTTTTTTAAAGTTGTAAAAATGCATTTTTTTCTGGCATCAGAGATCTAAGAAATGACAACCAAATGACTTTACATCTACAGTAGGAGAACAAATCAGCAATTTTGCACTTTTGTTGCTACTGTTTTTCATAAATCAGAGGTTGGCCAAAGCAGAGAACCTATGTTTGCAGAAAGAAAAACTGGCAAAGTTTTTAGTTGTCATGTGGCTAGGGTGATAATACTGAATATTATTACCAAACACTGAATATTTGAGAATTTTTGATATCATTTGAATGCGTATTGTTACAAAACTCAGGTTAAAATTTGGTTGCCAACGTAGTGGTATTGGGTGGTAGCCTTTAAGGACGGTTAGTCCAGGAAGACTTTTCTCATGTATGAGTTTAGTGTCTTTTAAAAAAGACTTTTTTAAGCCAGGTGCAGTGGCTCAAACCTGTAATCTCAGCACTTTGGAAGGTGGAGGCGAGAGGTTTATCTGAGTTTAGGGGGTGTTTTTGAGTGGCTCCTCTATCTTTGTTGCACCTACTGCCATGGGAAGTGCAGCAAGAAAATCCTCAGATTCGAGCCTTATGATATTGGCCTTCACAGCCTCCACAACTGTAAACCAATACATTTCTGTTCGTTGTAAATTACCTGGTCTGTCATCTTCTGTTACAAGAACACAAAACAGACTAAGGCAGAGTTCAAACCTTTTTTCCTCTAAATCATTTGTTAATTTTAAAACAAATCTGAGGACTATGCAGTAAGGCCAGAAAATAAAATAAAATAAAATAAAATAAAATAAAATAATAAAATAAAATAAAATAAAATAAAATAAAATAAAATAAAATAGAAACGCTCAAAGTTCTCTAGATTTTAGAAAACAAAGATTAACCAGAAAAAGGAACTATAAAACAGACACAAACAACAGTCAGTAAAAACCATTGATTCAGCAACCTCCTCCAGTCCCTTCTCACTGTGGGAGTTTTTCTGTCTTCTCAATAAATCCTGCTTTTTTTAAAAAAACATTGGCTGATGGAGTCGTGACTGGCAGTGGGGATCTACAGTACAGTCAGATCTGAAGACGGTGATTGATTCTGGAAATGGACGTAAGCAACCAAACCAGTTTTGACTCTTGGCAGAAGGCCATGGCTTTGGGATTGAGAAAATAGTGGAAATTTTATTGCTCATAAAGGAGAAAGAATAGTGATGAAACTGAAGAAGAGAGGGAACTTAAATACCAGGCTTACAGTATTCTCATAATACAAAATATTTGTTGAATTTGGATGCTGTGTGTAGTAAGATGTCATATAATTAAAATAAAAATATCTCGAGGAAAGAACTGAATTTCCCAAAGATTACAGGGCTGGGGCAACTCTGTTACCAAAACTGTTAATCATTCTAATTTCTTCATTAAAATAATCATGTCTCCTTTTATCCACATAAAAGAAAAATTATCAGGCCTGATATAGTAGCTCCTTCCTATAAAATCCCAGCATTTTTGGAGATCAAGGTGAGAGGATTGCTTGAGCCCTGGAGTTCTTGACCAGCCTGGGCAGCATAGCAAGAACTTATTAATACAAAAATTGAAAAATTAGCTGGGTGTGTTGGTATGTAGGTATATTCCCAGCTACTTGGGAGGCTGAGGCAGCAGCATTGCCTGAGCTTAGGATGTCAAGGCTGCAGTGAGACTTGATTGTGCCACTGCACTCCTCCCTGGGTGACATCAGTATGATAAATATTTTACGTGTGTTTTGTAAGCCAAATGGTCCAGGATAAATAGTGGAATTAAAAAAATTATATTGTCACATTCGCATATTATACAGCATCAAATTATTCTCTCAATCTAACTTTTCTAAAGCATACAAATAAAAATATAACTGAAATTTTAAAAAATATAAAAATATGTAGACTCCAGAATGTAAGCTATGTACATAGTGACTCTTTGATAATCCACCTGTTTTGTATGCATATACATATTAGATATATACATAGAAACATATATGGGAAGTTATAGAAAGTAATTAAATTGAATTAAAACTGATAATAAAAATGTACACTTGTCAAATGCAATATTAATAGATACAAGTTTATTTGGATATAGATGTTAGATAATTATATTTAAACACATGACTACTGTCTCTCCAACTACTTTAATTTTCTTTTTTAGCATATTCATTATTGCAACATTGTAAAGAACTTCAAGGGGTTTGGGGAGCATTATCCATAAGTTAAGTAGTTAATCACAGTTTAATTGAAACTTTACATCTACTTCCTTCAAAAATTAATTTACTGTGTTTTGCTTCTAATGTTTACATCTGTCTCCTTGCTGTTTCTGATTTCTCTTACTTAGTGTAAAATGTGTTCTTAAAAGTAGTCATATCAACATTTGACCATACCTGCAAGATAGCCTAATTTGGGGTCATCTGAAAAGTTCAGCAAAAGCTTATTTCCAAATGAATTGACAGCATATTTGTTGTCTGCTTATTTTTAATAACTTGGTGTCATACGACTTTGGGAATCATCTATTGAACTCTTGAAAATAAATATCAGTTTTTGACATTTCAAACAAGAACTATTTTTACTCTTTGTTCCCCCTACTGAAAATAATGAAGAAAATAGATAAGCAAGAAGAAATCTGAGAGGGAAGGAGGGAGAAAGAAAATGTAAAAAAAAAAAAAAGGAAAAGAGCATTAATAGAGCAAAGAAATAAAATTATAAATATTAATTTAAATAATTTGCCCAAAATACAAGGTAGTAACAAAAATACATTTAATCACGTTGAGACAAGTAACTGCAATCTTGGATGAAGCTCATAAATCAAAATCTAAAATATAAATGATCCAAAAATGGAGGTACCAGTCCAGGACTTTAAAACACCTATGATAAATATGTTCTACAATTACAAAAATATATAAACATAATAGACAAAACAGTTAAGAATGCCACTAAAAAATACAACTCTTTTAACAGCAATCAAGTGGATATTCTAAAACTGAAAAGCTGTAATATCTGTAATTGCAAATTACAACTCAATAAATATTAAATAGAAAATTGAAACAAAAGCAGTAATATTGAAGAACTCCAATAACTAGTCAATATAAAATACATGTCCTGATACACAAAGATAAAACCTAGTAGAAAAATAAAAACAGAAAAATAGATGAATGAAATCTGTTACATACTCAACAAGAAAATGTATGTGAAATTGAACTTAAGAGATGAGAATAGAGAATGACTGGAAACTGACCGGGCCTGGTGGCTCACACCTATAATCACGTCTGAGCCCACCGGTTTGAGACCAACCTGGGCAACTTGTCGAGACCTGATCTCTATGATAAATCAAAAATTAACTGGGTGTGGTGTTGCGTGCCTGTAATTTCAACTTCTTGGAAGACTGAGGCAAAAGGATCACCTGAGCCCAACAGGTCAAGCTTGCGGTGGCTGTGAGCATGCCACTGCACTCCAGCCTGGGCGACAGGGTGAGTCTAACTCCAAAAAAAAAAAAAAAAAAGAAGAAGAAGTTAAGAAAGGTTAAGTAATTAAGTAATTTTGGCCAGGCCCGGTGGCTCGCACCTATAATCTCAGCACTTTAGGAGGCCAAGGTGAGCATATTGTCTTAGCCGATGGGTTGAGACTTGCCTGGGCAACTTGGTGAGACCTCATCTCCACAATAAATCAAAAAAATTAGTCAGGCGTGGTGACACGTGCCTGTAGTTCCAGTAATTGGAGGGTTGAGGTGGAAGGATCACCTGAGCCCAGTGAGGCTGCGGTAGCCATGAGCATGCCACTGTACTCCAGCCTGGGTGACAGAGTAAGACTCCAACTCAAAAAGAAAAAGAAACTGAATGGAAACAACAACAAAAATAAATCCAGAATACCCATGACGGGATAAGGAGAATGGAAACCATACTGAGGCATATTTTAGTCAAAATGCTGAAAACAATAAGAAAAATAAAATTTTAATATTAGCCAGAGGAAAAGAAAGACAACAATAAATTAGGAACCTAATTTGTACCCAGCAGATCAATTTTTGCAAAATTTCTTGAGAGTGCACTAGTATCAGAATTGTGAATAAAATGGGAGAGTTTTACATATATACTCATTAATAATCTTGCTCAGTAATTTGTCCCACTTGTTCTCCCAGAATTTTCTGTCAAATCAACTACTTGGTTTGCAGAGTTTTAGTCATCTTTTAATGATTTCTAAAAATCTGATTTGTAGATTCTGTTTGGTGAGAGAATCAATACCAGAAGTTTTGCTAAAATGTTATGATAGGAAAAGTGATACACTAATATAGTTATAGTGATTAGATTTGGGCTACTTCAAAGTAGTGATAATGATAGTAGTTTATAGTGATTAGAAGATTTGGGGACAAGGGTACCGGCATAATGAACATTTGTATACCTAACCCTGAATTGTACCCCACATCTTTAAAATAAAAAATTTAAAACTTAAAAAAATAAATAAAAAATAAATAGGAACCTAACTTCTTAACAGAAAGAATGGAAGCCAGAATTTAATGTTGTTTTAAAAATTAAAATTGGTTGACTCCAATTTTATTTGCAAATCTTAATTTTTTATTTTTATGTAAATGTAGATTTACAAGAAGCCTAAAAAGTAGTACAAAAGAATACTGTAGATTCTTCAACCAGAAGATTTACTATATTACTCTTTCTGTCTCTCTGTTTGGTAGTTTTTGTCTTTGTGTCCAAGGAATTTGGAATGCTATTTGTCAAAACTTTTTAAGAATTGTTTTGAGGTTGTTTTCCTTTAAAAAGTATTAATATTGTTAATTGACAGATTATTATTCACCTTGAATTACTATAAATACATGACAAAAATAGTTTTATTAGCCAGATTTTGGATTATATGCTAAATGAGGGCTCATTTTTGGTTACAAATTTTCTGTAAAAAAATTTATTTTCACCTTTATCTTATCAAAGGTCAAGACAAGCAACTATACTTGTCAAAATTTCCTGAACTATAGTTTTATTCATTATTTCTTATATGAGCTTGTAGCCCTTCATGGTGGGGGTTCCAATTTTATGAAGATAACTTGTATTTAGCCATTCAAGTTAGGTGATCTTTGGGCTTTACCTTGTGTTTCCAGTGCTCCTTAGCACCATCAAGAAGATACAAAGGTTCTCCAATTTATTTTAAACCTTTAGAATGAAAGCCAATGTCTGTGGTAGAAATTTATACTTACTTTTTTGATCCCCATTTATACTTAATTCTGAGATTCTATACATTTTTCACTGGCTTCTTGGTTCTGTGATGTTTTCCCCTGGTTTCAGTATAGTACACAACAATATTATAAAGCATCTTTTGGTATTTTCAGTGAGTTCAAATCTCAAACTATCTTCCATCTGTGTCTTTGTCCATTCAGGCTACTAACAATGTACCATAGACTGAGTGACTTATAAAAAAGATGAATTTATTTCTCACTGGTCTGGAAGCTGAAAGTCCAAGATCAGGATGCTGGCATTGTTGGGTTCCTATAATAGCCTTCTTCTGGATTGCAAACTTAGCTTCTCTTTGTATACTAAGTGACGGAAAAAAGGCCAGAGAGGTCTCTGGGTTTCCTTTATAAAGCCTCTAATCTCATTAAAAAGGAATGTTGAAGTCAAAATAAAAATGTAGAGATGAGATTTAAATTTAATGTTTTATTTTAGAAGAAATAATTTCAATTTAAAGCATAATGTAGATCAGTTGTTCAAAAACCAAAGAGAAGTTGAAAAGTTTTGTTAGAAAGGAAAAGTATTATATATTGCATTTGGAGAAAGTTCACTGGCACTAGTAAGGGTCTGGGGAGCTGGAAATCTCCGAATGATGAATTAAGGCTGTGATTGACTTTGGATTACAACAAGCAGTTTCAGCAATCAGGTATGCAGAGAATTACATTCTTGGAGCAATGTTTGTACTCTGAATGCTTTCTCTCCTACTCTTTTTAGTTGAGCTTGACAAGAATTGCCTGATTTTTATAATCAACTTTTACATTTCCTCCTTTGAAAGCATCATTGATTAATCATTCGAAGTGAGGTTTAACTGTTTCTTCTTGTCAGAATTGATCTGTCCCAGTTGTCACTGATCTACATTGGAGGAAAGGTGTAGAAGTCTACATTAGAGACCTAGACCGCATTTGAGTAACAAAGAAATAGTAAGAAAATACATCCTTAGGGAAGATTTGTCTGGAGTTTAGCATCAAGTTCCATTTTATCAGTTCCTAAGCATCAGCAAGGTGATCTCCAGGTGTGGAACTAACATTATCCTTAGGACACTTGTCTTCACAAAGATTAGACAGACAATAAGAACAAAGCTTAAAAGTCATGACACAAAAAGAATTCAGCAACAGTTATCAGCCATAACAACAGAGAGAGAAATAGAAAAAATTTTTAAATAAGCCTACAAAAAATCAGAAGGGAGAGTTTTTATCCAGGCTTTCTCAAGTGGAGAAAATAATGAAAGCAATAAAGTATGACCCTCAAATCATATGCAACAAAATTCGGCAAAAGTTGAACTCCTGAGTATGAATTTGAGAACTTTCAAAAGCAAAACTCTACCTGAATAAATGAAATTATTATTTTAAATTATAATATAATACCATGTAATTGTCGTTTTTAACTTGCAACTAGGGAAATTAAATAGATCTCAGGAAGAAGATGACTGTTAAAGAAATAGATTTTAGAATCACAAATGAAAAATCACAAACTACAAATAAAATCAGTGTTTGTAATTTTAGTAAATACAAGAGCATAACCATTTAAACATTTTTCTCACAATTGTTTAAAAAATGCACTCTTTCTCTCAATTAGCATAATTTCTACCTAAGCAACACATGAATAACAGCTGAAACTTCTGTGCTTTCTTATTTTTAATAATGAAAGATTTTGGATCAGTACTAAAATATCTAAGTCTTAGTGCCTCTCTTATGTCCCAGGTTCATATACCAGTGAGTTGCCTCATATGTCAAGAGTAAATACAGGATAGGGAATTAAATGAGTACTTAATCTGGTCCCCTTCACTGTATACTTTTAAAAGACTGGAATTTTGAGACATACAAGACAGTTGGTTCTCGTATCAGTTTTTATTCTATCCAGTTTTTAGGACATGGGCTACCATAACTTTCTAAAAAGAGAAAATATATTACTAATAATGCACGTCTTAAAATTGTAGCAGAATTTGTTTAGACAAGTTACATGCTTTTCTCACCCGACTCTAAAATTTTAGATTACGAAGCCATTATGGTCATATCCAAAGATGTATCTCTACTCATAGAGAGATGTCAAACATATATTTTCTACTTTTTGCAAGTACTATTTCATTTTTAAATGTAAAGCAGACGTCACTGTTAATTATGGACAAAAAAACAATCATTTATTTTCTCCCTTTTAAACATCATTGAATACATGTTTATATTCAGGTAAAAAAAGATATAGAGAGAAACATGTTATGTGCATTTAATATATATATATATATATATATATATATATATATATATTTTTTTTTTTTTTTTTTTTTTTTTTTTTCCCCATTGGAGTCTCACTCTGTTGTCTAGACCAGAGAGCAGTGGCACTCTCACCACCACTGCAGCCTCGACCTGCTGAGCTCAGATAATCCTTCCACCTCAGCCCTCCAAGTAGCTGGAACTACAGGTGCGAACCACCCTATCTGGCTAATTTTTGATTTATTTTAGAGACAAGGTGACAAGGTCTTGCCAAGTTTGCCCAGGCTGGTCTCGAACCCCTGGTCTCATGCAATTCTCTTGTCTCGTCCTCCCAAAGTGCTGGGATTATAGGCTTGAGTCACTGCACCTGGCTAAAATATTGTTAAAAATCACTTAACTTTTGAGGAAATTGGAACTTTTTGGTTGGATAATACTATTAAAATAATAACAATTATTAAAAAAATTATGTTTTAGTAACTTGCAGTCTAAGTAAGTATAATTTACAAATATCTAAACTAATAGCAAAAATGTGAAAAGACCACTTATTTAATATTGCCAGTTAATGTTTCTGTGTTTCTGAATACTCTTTTTTTTTTTTTTTTTTTGAGTTGGAGTCTCACTCTGTTGCCCAGACTGGAGTGCATTGGCCGCTCCTGGCCACCGCAGCCTCAACCCGCTGGGCTCTGGCTATCCTTCCGCCTCAGCCTTCCAAGTAGCAGGAGTTACAGGCATGCGCTACCATGCCCGGCTGATTTTTTGATTTATTGTAGAGATGAGGTCCCGCTGCCCAGGCGGGTCTCAAACCTGCGGGCTCAGGCAATCCACTCACCTCAGCCTCCAAAAGGCACGGGATTACAGGCTGAGCCACTGAGCCTGGCTCTGAATACTCTTAAAGTAACACGTTACAAGTTTAAATCAACAATATTGTAATCTACTTCTCTAGTATCACTTACAATTTATGATTACAGCACTCCATATTGTTATCATGATAATGAAATAAATTTTCGTAGTTACAGCAATAAAATGGCATAAAAAATGGAGATTCTGTAAAGAAAAAAAGTAATAGAATGAATAGAAAAGCAGCATAAAAAGCTTAAGTGTTTTTTTATAACATAAATATTAGAATATATTTTTATGAGATGATAGTGTTGATCTTCTTTCTGCTTTATTTGTTTTTCCCAGAACAGGTAACATAAGTACTTTGTCAATGTTTAAAACATAAAAGTTTAGAAATATAATATTCCCTTTTCTACTTCTCCACATTACCATCACAAATCTCTGCAATTCTAGCCACAGAAGCACCCTACAGGCCTCACTGGCCTTAGTGCAGTATGAGAGCTAACTAGAGTCCACACAAGTGCATTATTCCAGAGTAACAATTCACAATGGGTTCTCTTCCTACCCTGGGATGCAGGCTGTGGCATCACTATGCTATTTTGAGGGTATAGCCACCGTTAAATAGCTTCTGCATTTTTACATCTATGGGGTCCAATAGCTCCTACATTATTAAATTCTTGGTGCCCCATGACACCTAGAGTACTGCAGTATAGAGACACCAGTTGAACCCAATAATGCAATGGTGATTGGGGCATCAAAACTTCACAGGGCCTCCCCGTACTCCAGGAACAGGTGGTCCAATCTATCAGAGAAGCTGCCCACAGAATAGAGGGAGCCAAGGTTTCTGCTCTCCAGAGCTTAACAGCCACCCTCTGGGGACTCAACACAACCACTGACAGCAACCCTCCCTCTCTCCCAGTAGATCAGGAAGAATGAGATTTTTAAAGTCCTAAAAAACTTTGCCAGCCAAGAATGCCATACTTAGCAAAGCTACCCATTAGAAATGAAAGAGAAATAAAGTCTTTCCCTGACAAGCAATAACTATGGGAATTTATCTCCACTAGGTTGCCATTATAAGAAATGCTTAAAGTATTTCTACTTGCGGAAGCCAAAGGTCAATATCATCAACAAAACACACGTATGTAAAATTCAACTGTAGAGCAGATACATAAATGAGAAAAAGAAAGGAATCAAGCAAAACCACTATAATAAACCACCAAATCACAAAGATAAATGATAAAAGAAGACAAAAAATAATTGATATACAAAGCAATCAGAAAACAATTAAGAAAATGACAGGAGAGCAAGATGGCCAATAAAGAACATTTCAATGACTGTCCTCTCACAAAAAACATCAAACTGAATATTTATGCAAGAAAGCACCTTCAAAACAATTTAAGTTGTGAGGTAAGCTGCCATAGTATCTAATTTTAGAATAATAACAAGTAAAAACCACTTAAAGAGGTTAGAAAACAAAGTCACCATTGTCTAAGTGCCCCTCCTCCAATGCCAGGTAATGCTGTACCTAGAGAAAAACTGCGAGCCTGGGAAAGGGAAACAGAAGTTGGTAGGGGACTTTGCATTGGAACATATTGCCTGCTCTGCCACCCTGGAACATAGCACAAGAGAGAACTCATATGACACTTGATTCCAGACTGGTGCTCATACAGGGAGCATCTAGACTCACACTGACCCAGGAAGAAGGACCTTAATCCTGACTCATTTAACTACTGGATGACTAAAGTGGCCTTAGGTTCTATGTAAATTTCAGTAACTGCAGGCCATCACAACCATAGCTTTTGGATGATACCCAGCGTGGCACCTATCTTGGAGGTTGTGGGCAAACAGAAAACTTTCTAAACATAGAGAAATATATAAGTAGTCAAATAAAAGAGAGCCGAAGATTATCAGCAGATTTAACCCAAATAAGACTACCACAAGGCAAACGATATTCAAGATTTCAAAGTTCCGGACAAAGAGAGGATTCTAAAAGAAGCAAGGGAAAAGCAAATAACACATAAAAGAACTTTGACATGCCTATTAGCAGACTTCTTGGGAGAAATCTTATAGACCAAGAAGAAATATAATGGCATATCTAAAATGCTGAATGAAAAAGATTGCCACCTGAGATACTATACCTAGCAAATCTATAAATGAAGACTGAAAGATTTTCCCAGACAAACAAAAGCTGAGAGAACTTATTGCCATCAAACTTGTCTTATAAGATATGCTAATGAGAGTCTTATCAGTCTTATCAAAAAGAGACACTATTCTATTGTAAGAAAACATTTGAAGGTATAAAATTAACTGATATAAATAAAAACACAGGCAAATTCAGAATACTCTAACTCTGTGATTGTGTACAAACCACTCTTATTTTTAACAAGAAGATTAAAAGACAAATCTATCAAAATGATAACGACTAAAACACTATCTTAAGAGACAGGCAACCTAAGACAATGTAACTATAGACAATAATAAGTCAAAATGTAGGGAGAAAAGGATTTAAAGTGTAGAGCTTTTTAGTGTTTTTATTTTCCTTTTAAAAAAAATTTGTGATCAACATAAAGTCACCAGTTAAAAATAACTACTACCCGGGCTCGGTGGCTCAGCCTATAATCCCGCACCTTTGGGAGGCTGAGGTGAGTGGATTGCCTGAGCCCGTGGGTTCGAGACCCGCCTGGGCAGCGAGACCTCATCTCTACAATAAATCAAAAAAAAAAAAAAAAAAATAAGCCGGGCATGGTAGTGCACGCCTGTAATTCCGGCTACTTGGAAGGCTGAGGCGGAAGGATCACCGGAGCCCAGCAGGTCAAGGCTGCGGTGTCCGGGAGCGGCCACTGCACTCCAGTCTGGGTAACAGAGTGAGACTCCAACTCAAAAAAAAAATAAAATAAAATAACTACTATAGGTCTACAATGTTTTTGCAAGTCTCATGGTAACTACAATTACACTAAAAATAAAAAAAAAAATATATACTGCTAGAGTAAATAAACACAAAGACAGACAGAAAGAAATGAAGAAAGAAGTTAAAAAAACTGAAAAACAAGTAACAAAATGGCAATAGTATTTACCCATCAATATTAACATTAAAGCAAATGAGCAAAATTCTTCAATAAAAACATGGAGTGACTGAATGAATGAAGGAATAAAAATAGGAGCAAACTATATGTTGCCTGCAAAAAACGAACTTCACCTATAAAAACACACATAGAAATGAAAGTGAAGAAATGGAAAAAGATAACCTATGAAAATGGAAACCAAAAAAGAGCAGGAGAAGACATACTAGGGTAAAATTAACTTTAATTCAAAAATTGTAAAAATAAAAAAAGATTATAATACAATTATAAAGGTATCAATTCACAAATTAGATGCAACAATAGTGAATTTATGAACACCCAACATCAAATCACTCAGATATATTAAGCAAATATTAATAGATCTAAAGGAGAAGATAGATTAAAATACAATAAGATTAGGGGATTTCAATGTCCTATTTTCTTCAATGGTAAAAATCAAGGCTAAAACAAAAATATGAAAAAAATCAGATTAACCTACTCTAGCCTAAATGTACCATTTAACATGTTCAGAACATTTCATTCAACTGCTGGAGGGTACACATTCTTTGCTCAGGCCATAAAATATTCTTCAGGATAAAGCACATGTTAGATGCTAAGTCTCAATAAATACAAAAAATTTAATATTATATTGAATATTTTTTCTCATCACAATGGAATAAAATTAGAAATCAATAATAAGACAAACTTCAGAAACAATAATAACTTTGCAGAAATTATTGGAAATGAAGCAACATACTTTTGAACAACTAATGTTCAATAAGAAAAATAATTAAAATTTTTTAAATGACTGAAAATGAAAGCATAAAATGCAAAAACTATGGGATACAGCAAAATCAATATTCAAAGGGAAGGTTATAGCAGTAATTGTCTATGTCAAAAATATAGAAATATATAAAATAAGCAAATGGTGCACCTCAAGAAACAAAAGCATGAACAACCCAATACAAAATTAATAGACAAAATGATAAAATTACAGAAGGATAAATAAAAATGAGACTAAAAGTAATGAAAAAGACAAATTAAAAGTTTATTTTAAATAACTTTTAAATAAAGAACTGAAAAGTCCTTATCATGACTAATTTAAAAAAATCAGAAGATACACCTAAGATAAAATGAAAAAGAAAAGATGATACAACTGAAACCAAAAGAATAGAGAGAATAATTAGAGAATATTATGAACTATATGTCTACATATTAGAAAACCTAGAAGAAATATGTATATTTCTTCACACATACACTCTACCAAGACTGAGCCATAAAGATATAGACCAGAATAGAAAAATAACAAGCAACGAGATTGAAGTAGCAATAAAGAGACTACCAAAATACTCACTGGACCTGGCAGCTTCACTGTTGAATTCTACTAAATATGTAAATAGGAAGTAATACTAATTCCACTCAAACTATTCAAAACACTTAGAGTGGAGGGAATACTTACAGACTCATTCTATGGGACAAGCATTGCCATAATACCCAAACCAGACAACAGAGGAGACAACAAAACAAGAAAACTATAGGCTAATATACCTGATAAACACAAATGTAAGCATTTTCAACAAAATAGAAGAAAATTGAATTCTACAGCATATAAAAAAACAAAATATACAATGTTTAACTTGGATTTGTCCCAGGAGTGAAAAGTTGGTTCATTATATGCAAATCAATAAATGTGATACTCCACATCAGCAATATCACAAATAAAAACTATATGGCCATCTCAACAGATCGTTACAATAAAAACTTGAAACACTGATGAATAAAATTGAAAAGTAGACCAAAAAATGAAAAGAATCTATTGGTCATGAATTGGAAGAACTAATATTAAAATAACCATACTACCCAAACAGGTGGGTAGCATCACGTTACCTGACTTCAAAATATACTACAAAACTATAATAACTGTAATAACCAAAACAACACTATATTGGTGTAAAAATAGATACAGAGGCCATGGAATACTCTTCAGCCATAAGAAAGAACAAAATAACATCTTCTGCAGCAACTTGGCGAGAATTGGAGGACCATTATCCTAAGTGAAGTAACGGAGGAACAGTAAACCAAACACCACAAATTCTCATTTTTAAGTGGGAGCGAAGCTAAGGGTCTGCAAAGACATATACAATGGCACAAAGGACGTTGGAGACTGAGAAGAGGGAATGCAGGAAGGGGGAGGGGTGAAAAATTGGTGAAAAATTACCTTTAGGATACAATAGACACTAATGGGGTTGATGGGTACACTTAAAGCCCAGACTTTTTTTTTTAACCTCTATACAAACCAGTCATGTAACTAGAAACCATTTGTACCCCTAAGGCTATTAAAATAAAGAATATTTTAACATAAACTATACAAAATATACTGTGAATTGTTTTTTCACTTAAGACCAAATCCTGATGATTATTTAATATTATGACTTTATAAGAATGCCAATTTTAAAAAATAAGTAACAACATTACTTTTGTTGATATGTGGGCAGAATCTAAGTTTTCACAAATTTTCCATTTTTTCCGATGGATATTTAAATTTCTTAGTTTTTGCTACTAGAAATAATGATACATTGTATGCACACATGCATATTTTTGAGTCTTTCTTTAAAAGAAATTGCAACTGATGATATTACTGAGTCAAGGGATATGTGTGATTTAAAATTTCAGTACAAAAAGAAATTATTACACATGGATGGCACATTTGCATTCCTTAAAGGAATGCTTGTAATGTTATTTATTAATAATCTATTTCTTATTTTTTCCATCATAGTTTGCAATTGAAGGTGGTCTGTTGTTTCCCTTTTCATAAACACTATCTTGAGTTTTATTATCAATAATATTCTGGCTCAAAAAAGAAATTGGCAAGTTTATCTTCTTGAGTACATTGAGAAACATTTTATAAATATAATCAAACTATCACTTCCATGATGTTTAGGAACATAAATCTGGAGATTTTTGAAAATATATTTTCTCTTGTTTTCATTTTTATGTAGCCTTCCTGAAAGTAATTCCTTAGAAAATCCTGCATCAATTGTTATTATTGTGATAAATAATTTTATCATTTTTAGGGCATGAAAAGATTTTAAACTCAATATTTTTTTAGTACAGTATTGTTGTTATGCATTTCAATATTATATTAGAATTCATGTTATTTCTGCTTTCCTCATGAAGGTAAAATAAACTAAATGATTGCCATTGATTTAATCATACAATTTCCAAGATTCAATTCAGTGTACTTAGAGAAGACAGATGGAACACAGTACTCACATTCCTGTACATTTGCTAGTAATCAGTGTAGATCTTTGCATTTGTCATCGTGTTGCAGGGTCACATTTTGGCAGTTTCAAGTCATAATTATGAAATTCACTCATGTCTGAAAAAAAACCCATGCAGGTTGATATGAGTCATGGCCTTTCTGCCACTTGAACTTTGCCATTTCCTTGTGTATACTTCCCATGACTGTCATTTTTGATGTGTAACATGAACTTCTGTTGTATATTGTTTCATTTTCATGATGTCTACATTTTGGTATATAAATAAAACTATATTTATTCTGTGGCAAGGAATCCTTAGAAAAATACTATGTACTATTAAGGTGTGTTAACTCATAATGTATGATGAAAAGACACTTACTATAATGAAGAAGACTGGACTGGGAGAAAGACTTGTGTTTAAACCATCTACACTAACTTGATAACTTCACAAGTTAAATTTACATCCTAGTTTCTAACTTGTAAAAGAATGAAAGCAAAAATAAAAGGATGTCTTCACAACCTGGTATAGATATTTAAAACATGAAATAAAATATGGTGAACTTAGTGTCAATAACACTATCTTGATAATAAACAATTAGTAAAAGCTATTGTGCTTAATTTCTTTATAGTTAAAGATATATGTAGACGAAAATAGTAGTATCTAATGTTTTAGTACGAAGACAAAGAGTCTTGCTTCTGAACAAAAAAATGAAACACTTTGCTCTTTTCTTGAAATATTATTTACTGAATGCTTAAAAGCCTTTTATAAGCCGGGCTTGGTGGCTCAGCCTGTAATCCCAGTGCTTTGGGAGGCTGAGGTGAGTGGATTACCTGAGCCCGCGGGTTGAAGACCCGCCTCGGCAACTTGGCGAGACCTCATCTCTACAATAAATCAAAAATTAACTCTGGCTACTTGGAAGGCTGAGGCAGAAGGATCACCGGAGCCCAGCAGGTTGAGGCTGCAGTGGCCAGGAGCGACCACTGCATTACAGTCTGGGCGACAGAGTGAGACTCCAACTCAAAAAAAAAGCCTTTAATAAATTAATGATAATTCAAATATCCTCTTATGCCCCAAATTAGATTTAAATATTGCCTGTACATATAATATATAACTCAGTTATTAAAAAATGTGAAGTAAAGACAACAGGTATCATTTTATGGATGAATAAATCATCAGTAAGGATACTTGATCTCAAACCAGGTGAAGTAGGGACCAAAGTGAGGCCCAAACTTTACCTGTACAATGACAATTTGGATACCTAATCCTGAATTGTACTCCACATATTTAAAATGAAAACTAAATAACAAAATTCAATCTTAGAGATAGCCAAAATCATATGGTTTATTTAATATAATTGTACTAACTGTAAGTAGTATACAACACCTTTAGGGAAAAAAAGCACTTTCAAATATATGTCACTTGGTTGCGTACTTACCAGCATCTGTTGTTTGTTTTATTAATGATGGTCAATCTTACTGGGATTAGGTGGTATCTTAGTGTGGTTTTGATTTGTATTTCTCTGATGATTAGTGAGGCTGAACAGTTTTTTAGGTGTCTGTTGGCTGCCCTTATATCTTCTTTTGAGAAGTGTCTATTCATGTCTTTTGCCCACTTTTGAATGGGGCTGTTTGTTTTTTACCTTTTGGAACATTTGAGTTCCTTGTAGATCCTAGATGTTAGGCCTTTGTCAGATATACAGTTGGCAAATTTTTTTTTTTTTTTTTGAGTTGGAGTCTCACTCTGTCGCCCAGACTGGAGTGCAGTGGTCGCTCCCGGTCACCGCAGCCTCGACCTGCTGGGCTCCGGGGATCCTTCTGCCTCAGCCTTCCGAGGGGCTAGAATTACAGGCATGCGCTACCACGCCCGGCTGATTTTTTTTTTTAAAATTTATTGTAGAGATGAGGTCTCGCTGCCCAGGCGGGTCTCGAACCCACGGGCTCAGGCAATCCACTCACCTCAGCCTCCCAAAGGCGCGGGATTACAGGCTGAGCCACCGAGCCCGGCTGGCAAATATTTTTTTCCCATTCTGTGTGCTGTCTTGATGGTTTCTTTTGCTTTACAGAAGTTTTTAAGTTTGACGAGGTCCCACTTGTCTATCTTATCTCTTATGGCATGGGCACTTGGGATTTTTATCAGGAATTGGTTGCCAGTTCCAATTTCCATAAGGGTGTCTCCTGCATTTTCTAAGATTCTTATAGTTTGAGGTTTTACATTTAGGTCTTTGATCCATTTAGAGTTAATTTTTGTGTATAATGATAGGTAAGTGTCCTGTTTCAATCTTCTGCATGTGATCAGGCAGTTTTCCCAACACCGTTTACTGAATAGGTTCTCCTCTCCCCAGTGGTGGTTGTTGGAGGCATTGTCAAAGACGAGTTTGTTGAGAAATTGAGGTTTTACTTCCAGAATTTCTATCCTGCTCCATTGGTCTGTATGGGCACTTAGGGTTCTGATCAGGATTTGGTTACCAGTTCCAATTTCCATAAGGGTGTCTCCTGCATTTTCTAAGATTCTTATAGTTTGAGGTTTTATGTTTAGGTCTTTGATCCATTTAGAGTTGATTTTTGTGTAGGGTTAGGGTGAGGGTGAGGATTAGGGTTAGGGGTTAGGGTTAGGGTTAGAGTTAGGGTTATGGTTAGGGTTAGGTAGCGGTCTTGTTTTACTATTCTGCATGTGATCACCTTGTTTTCCCAGAACCATTTAGTGAATAAGTTCTCCTCTCCCCAGTGGTTGTTGTTGGAGGCCTTGTCAAAGATAAGTTGGTTGAGAAATTGAGACTTTGCTTCCAAAATCTCAATGCTGTTCCATTGGTCTATATGCCTGTTCTTGTACCAGCACCAGGCTGTTTTGATTACTGTAGCCTTATAGTAAAGTTTAAAGTCTGGAAGTGCAATACCTCCTGCTTTGTTTCTTTTGCTAAGAATTGTTTTGGCTATCAATTGTTTTGGTCTTTCACTTCTCTAGTTAGGAAGATGCTATGGTATTTCCTTTTGTGTGTGTGTGTGTGTGTGTGTGTGTGTGTTTGGCTACTGTGATGGATTGTGCTTTTTATTTGGTTCTCCTCCTACTTGTTGTTGGAGTATAAAAATACAACTGTCAGCCGGGCTCGGTGGCTCAGCCTGTAATCCAGAGCCTTTGGGAGGCTGAGGTGAGTGGATTGCCTGAGCCTGCCAGTTCGAGACCTGCCTGGGCGATGGATTGAAACTCCAACTCCAACTCCAAAAAAAAAAAAAACAAACCAAAACAAATACAACTGTCTTTTGCACATTTATTTTGTACCCTGAGATTTTGCCAAAGCCCTTTATCAGTGCAAGCAGGTTTTTGACAGATTCTCTTGGATTTTCAAGGTATAGGATTATATCATCAGGAAAGGCAGATAACCTAGCTCCCTCTTTTCCTACTTGGATATCCCTAATTTCCTTTCTTGTCTAATGGCTCTAGCTAGGACTACCATCACAATGTTGAACAAGATGGATGAGAATGGGCAGTCTTGTTTTGTTCTGGTTTCAGAGAAAATGTTTCCAGGTTCTGTCCATTTAGCAATATGTTAGCTGTGGGTTTATTGTAGATGGTGCTTACTATTTTGATGTATGTTCCTTCTATACCTAGGTTTTTGTGTCTTTTTTTTTTTAATCAAGAAGGAATGCTGGGTTTTATTCAAAGTTTTTCTGCATCTAATGATATAATCATGCAGTTCTTGTTTATACAACTGTGATGTATTTAATTACATTTATGGTCTTCCAGATGTTGAACCAGCTCTGCATCCTAGGGATAAAGCCTGCTTGGTGATAGTGGATGATGTTTGAGATGTGTTGTTGGGTCTGATTTGCTAGAATCTTGTTGAGAATTTTTTCATTTATGTTCATAAGGAATAATGGTCTGCAGTTTTCTTTTTTTGTTGGATTTTTACCCAGTTTGGGTATCTGTGTGATGTTAGCTTCGTAAAATGATTTGGGACGAATTCTATCTTTCTCAATTGTCTGGAATACTTTAAGTAGAATTGGTATCAGCTCCTTCTTGTATGTTTTATATAATTCTACTGGAAAGGTGTCCGTCCAGGTCTTTTTTTGTAGGTGGTTTTCTTAAGACAGAGTCAATTTCCTGAATTGTTATTGGTCTATTAGTATCTCAATGTCTTCTTGTTTCAACCTGGGGAGGTTATGTTATGCCAGAAAGTCCTCCATTTCATTTAGGTTATTAAGTTTGTTTCCATGGAGGTGTGTATAGTAATCTCTGATAATCTTCTGTATTTCTTCAGAGTCAGTTGTGATTTGATATTTTGTGTTTTTGATTGTGTTTATTTGGACTTTTTCTTGATCAGTCTGACTAGGGGTCCATCCATCTTGTTAATTCTTTCAAAGAGACAGCTTTTGTTTTGTTGATGTTTTCTGTGATATGTTTGTCTTCTGTGTTCTGTACTTGTACTCTTACTTTGGTGATCTGGATTCTTCTGCTAAAGTTAGGGTTTTGGTAGTCTTGTCTTTCCAGCTCCCTTAGGTAATTTGTTAGGCTATTAACTTGTGATTTTTCCATTTTTTTGGATGTGAATTTGTAGAGATATAAATTCCGTCTTAGAATTGTTTTCATGGCATCCCAGAGTTTTTGGTAAGATATTTCTTCATTTTCATTTGTTTTCAGGAATCTTTTAATTTCTGTTTTGATTTTGGTGTTGACACAGTAGTTCTTCAGCATCATGCTGTTTAGCATCCATGTTTTTGTGGGCTTTGGGGAAATTTTGCTGGTGTTGATATTTATTTTTATTCCACTGTGGTCTGAAAAGGTGTACTGAAATATTTCAACCTTATGGAATTTGGGCTTGATTTATGGCCAGGAAGTGATCGATCTTGGAGTACATTCCATGTTGTGGTGAGTAGAATGTATATTCTGTTGTTGGGTGGAATATTTTGTAGATATCTATTAAGTCCATTTGATCGAGCATCAGGTTGAGTTTTTGGAGCTCCTTGTTGATTTTTTTGCTTCAATGATCTATCTAGGGCTGTTAGTGGGGTATTCAAGTCCCCAGCTATAATAGTGTTAGTCAGTATCCTTTTTTTAGTTTGCTTAGTAGCTGCTTTATAAATGCTGGTGCTCCTGCATTGGGTGCATATATGAATAGGATGGATACTTATTGTTGATGTATTGAACTTTTATCATTATGTAGTGTTCTTTTGCATCTTTTAAAATTTTTGATAGCTTAAAGACTGTTGTCTGATATTCAGGTTGAGACTCCTGCCTTCTTTTGTGATCCATTTGCCTGGAAACTTGTTTTCCATCCTTTAACTTTGAATCTGTGAGCATCCCTTGTGGTGAGATGAATTTTCTGGATACAGCAAATAGTTGGGTCATGGTATCTCAATGAGTTTGCCATTCTGTGCCTTTTCAGTGGTGCACTTAGTCCATTCACTTTCAAACTGATTATTGAAATATGATTGTTTATCCCTGTCATGAGGCTCTTACAAAGTTTTTTCTTTGTTTGCTTGTTTTCTTTTAGCTTTGGGGTGATTTATGTGCATTTTTTCAAGTTTGCAGTTGTGATAAATTCTCTGTTAATTCTTTGCTCAGCTGTTCTCCTGGGAAGTGTGTGATCATTCTTCTTTTTTCTTTCTTCTGTGATTAATACCTTTTTAAGTGTCTCCTGTAGAGCTGGTATTGAAGCCAGATAATCTCTTAGGGGTTGAATGTCTGGAAAAGACTTTAATTCTCCATCACTGATGAAGCTGAGCTTGGCTGGATAGGAAATTCTTGGTTGAGGTCTTTGAATATTGGACTTGAGTCCTTTCTTGCTTGTAATGTTTTTGTTGATAGGTCTGCTGCTATTTGGATTGGTTTTCCTTGCTAGGTAGTTTGTCCTTTCTCTCTTGCTGCCCTTAAAATCTTTTGTTTTGTGTCTATTTTATATATGTGAATTACTATATGTCTAAGGGTTGGTGTTTTCTTTGATGTCTTGTGGGGGACCTCTGTATCTTTTGTGTTTGAGTGGTCACATCTCTGATAAGATGGGGAAAGTTTTCTTAGATGATCTCCTGGAATGCTTTTCCAAGGTGTTCTCTGTTTCCCTTTCTAGTTCTGGGATACCAATCAGGTGTAGGTTTGGCCTTTTGATATAATCACACATCTCGTGTAGGCTTTGTTCTTTCTTTCTGAGTTTTCTTTCTATGTTTTTTATAGATTGGGTTAATTCCATGTTCTGATCTTTAAGTTCTAAGTTTCTTTCTTTTGCTTGATTAATTCTGCTTTCCATGCTTGTCATCTTGTTATTTATTTCCTGGATAAAATTTTTTATGGCCAAAATCTCTGTGACAAGTTTTTTCAGTGTTGCATCTTGTTTTTTTGTGAGTCTTATTCACTCTTTCCATCCATACCTTAATTCCTTTCATAATCTGGGACCAGTTGTTGGTGACTTCCATTGTTTGGGCTCTAAGACCTGATTTTTCAGGAGTTTTCTCTTGGTTACACTTGTAATTACCTGTGGTCTTCCATTGGTTTTTCTTCATTTGTGACAGATCAATTTTTTTCCTCTTTACTCAGTTACTCAGATGCAGTGGGAGAGGCTTTCACTTCTGATATTTGTTCAGTCCTCTATTCTTCCCTGATTTGAGCTCTGGATTTGTTCTATTTTGAAACAAGACTGTGGGTGGGAAACTTTGCTGTCTCTTGTAGTTTTGAGAGTCAAATCAGGTAGTTGATAGGGAGCTACAATTCAGAAACTACTTGCAAATCACAATATTCACTGATTGTGGTATGGGTTCCCTGAGACCCACTCCCCCCACTCTATATGAAGATGCAATGGGTACATATATGTACTCCTTGAGTTCAAGCTACAGTAACAGCAGTGAGAAAAGAGAAAAGTAGAATGAAATAAGATGAACAAACATTTTTTAAAAATGAAAAAAAAAGACAATGAAAGCAGAAACCAAAGCAAAAAACAATTGAATGCACACATACACACAGATACAGACACACACACCCCAAAACAAACTGGAAAAAGCAATTAGGCAAAACAAAACAAACAACAACAAAAACCCAGGAAAACCAAATACACCCACACACGTCCAGCACAAAATGAAAGGAGAAGAAAAAGAGAAACACAGAAAATAAAAAAAGAAATAAATAGGAATTCAGATTGAACACTCACACATATATTCACACAAACATTAAATTAAAAAAAGAGAAAAAAAAAGCAAAAAAAATCCCCTGAAAGATGAGTACTCTATTATTCACATACACACATAAACAGAAAACAAAAAACAAAAGAAGAAAGAGAAAAATTTTAAAAAGGGGTAAATGCAGCTCAAACCCTCACTTACTCATTTATGCACAAAGGGAAAATATTAAAAAATTAGAAAAACTAACAAACACACAGGCAAACAAACAAACAAACAAACAAATAAAAATAAAAACACCCTGCTCTCTTGCAGCAGGTTCTATAATTGTTCCTCCCCTCTTCTTCTCTGCTGCTATCTCTGGCAGAGCTTCTGTCTCTGTCACTCTCCCATGTCCCAACCAGCAAAGGAGGGGCAGTGAGGGTGGGTGTGGCTGCAGCCCTCCCAGTCCACCCTCTTATAGTCAGGGGGATCCCCTCCCATGATGGTGTGCAGGATTGTCTCTTCCTCAGGTACTGGTGGAGGGGGGGTCCCCATCCAGGCTTATCCTGGAGTGGAGTCCTCCTATTGTTGCTGATGTCCAATCTTCACCTGGGTTCATCCCTCTCAGTCATGGCCCTGCTGTGTGAGTCTGACATTCAGAAGATTGCTGGGGAGGAGGGGAGTGGTTCAGCTTCAGACTCACCACTGATCTCTTTGGAGGTCTTCCTCATCCTTTTCTGGCAACACTCTTTGTCCCATGGCTGGATCAGTGTAAGGGGTTAGGCACCCAATACTCAGCAATTGTCAGGTTCCTCTGAAGTTGTGCTTTTAGGATATTCACTCTTAGTCATGATCAATCCCTGACTAATTGATTCACCCATCACAGAGATCAGGTCTGTTGCACCATGGTGAGCAAGTCAGAGCACTTTCCTGTCTTGTTTTCAAGGTGGTGGCATGGTGCATCTTTTGTCTTCTCCAGTGGGGCTTTTCCTCTGGACTCCCTCCACAGCTCTTGATGCTAGTATCTGGCCAGGCACTGCAGTGGTGAGGCAGAGCCTGAAACTGGCAGTCTCTTCTTGCCACTTCTTCCCAGGAAGACTTTTGTCAGTTAAAAAAAAAATGGTGGTCAGCTTTTGTGACCCTGGAAATGCTAGAGACCAAGCAGAGCAACTGCAGCACTAGCTGTTTCACCAGGATAGCCCTGGTCACTTGCTCACGAGCCCTTACTTAGTCAGTCTCTCCCAGTATATTCTTTCCAGGAAGGGTTTTGTTGATTTAAAAAAGAAAAATGGAGCTCGGCTTTTGCCTCCTGGGAATCACTAGGGTCCAAGCTGAGCTGCTGTGGCACAAGCTGCTTCACAGGAGATCCCTGGCCACTTGCTACTGAGCATTCACTCAGTCAGTCACTTACACGTCTTTTCACTCACCAGCACAAAATTTTCACAAAATTTTCTGTAAACTCACTCACTCACATTGGGACTCACATAGTCTGACTGACTTGGCCACAATCTTTCTGCTCCTCTCCCGTGTATGTCTTAAAAATATATATTAAAATGATAATTTCTATGAATTCAGGTAAAATTAATCATAAACTTCTCCTGGTTTTATTTTATTTTTTATTTTTTTGAGATGGAGTCTCACTCTGTCACCTAGGCTGGAGGGCTGTGTCATGCTCCTGGCCACTGCAGCCTTGACCTGCTGGGCTCAGGCGATCCTTCTACCTAAGCCTTCCAAGTAGCTGGAACTACAGGCATGCAGCACCATGTCTGGCTAATTTTTTGATTTATTGTAGAGATGAGGTCTTTTCAAGTTGCCCATACTGGTCTCGAACCCATGGGGTCAGGCAATCATCTCACCTTAGCTTGCCAGAGTACTGGACATACAGTTGTGGGCCACTGTGCCCAGCCTATTCTGGTTTTAAAATAGCAGCCAATTATTTCAAAATGCCATCATGATACCATTGGTATTTTAATTAACACTTATCAAGATGATTATTAAAAGATATTTTACCTCACTAACATTGAATAGACGCACATGTAGTTTTCTGTTTATAGTTGTTATTGCTTCTTGGCCTTTTTGCTAAGATCAAATGCTTATAGTTGTTTATTTTACTTGGTGATAGCTGATTTTTGTGGGTTAGACTCATGTATAAATTTTTGTTGAGCTTTTCCCCATTACCTTTTAATTCAACTCTGCTTATATCATCTACAAATTACCATATTCATCATCATTAACAAAAGAAATCTCACATTTATATAGTAACAACTTATAATGTCAAGCAGAGCTCTCAAATAAAAATAGCTACTTAAAAATGTGTAGCACTTATACTAAAAGTTAACACTAAAAATTAAAATTAAATTAAAATTAATATTAAAAATTAAAGTTATTACATACTCGATCATGGTAGTTGGAAAAAATGATACAACTTGTTTAATCTTGCATGTAAAGTTGTATATCTAAGGTAAGCACCTTCAACAAGGTCAGAAAATTCATGAATTTGAGATTTCAAACTGAAACTCAATTTCTCTAATCCCAAATGTAAATATTCATTCTTTTATGCTTTCTTAGAAGTAAAGTTTCTTCTTACAGTAACTTCTGATTCTTCAATACATATATTATAATTACCTGTCATCAGATACAGTGATAAAGAGTGAACCTCAGAAGTTATAAGGATTCCCTGCCCTTGGTAAATCTATTCACACAATTAAGAAATGATTAGAATTATTTTATCGTGTAATTTTTTAAAGATGTGGGATACCATTCAGGATTAGGCATACCGATGGTCATTGTAGGTAAGTTGGGACCTGACTTTGGACCCCACTTCATCTGGTTTGAGATCAAGTACACTTCTTGATGAGGTGTGAACTCCTTCCACTGGCAGTGTCTTGTTACTGGCAATCCCTTTTTTATAGTATCATGGTAATTGTCCAGGGTTTGCTTATGAGTGAGAACATGTGCTATTCAGTTTTTTTGTTTCTGTGATAGATCACTGAGTATGAAAGACTATAAATTCATCTAAGTTGCTGTGAAATTCATAATTATGGTCTTCTTTATGGTTGCATAATATTCTATCATGTATATGTACCACATTTTTTAAAATCCAGTTGACTTTCAATGGACAGCATGGTTGGTTCCATGTTTTTGTTATTGTCAATTGTACTACAGTAAACATGAGTGTGGAGGTATCTTTTTGTAGAATGATTTGAGTTCCTTGGGGTATATTCCTGGAAAGGAAATTGTTGGGTCAGATGGAAGGTCAGTTTTTAGATCTTGTAGGAATTGCCTCGCTGTTTTCCACTGAGATTTTACTAGTTTACACTTCCCAACAGTGTAGAAATGTTCCCTTTTCCCACATCCTCTCCAGTATCTGTTGCTTTTTGAGTTATTGATGACGTTCATTCTAACTGGAATTAGGTGGTATCTCAGTGTGGTTTTAATTTGTATTTCTTTAATGATTACTGAGGCTGAGCATTTTTTCATGTATCTGTTGACTGTTAGTATGTCTTTTGAGAAGTGTCTATTTATATCTTTTGTCCACTTTTTCTTTTTTGAGTTGGAGTCTCACTCTGTTGCCCAGACTGGAGTGCAGTGGCCACTCCTGGCCACCGCAGCCTCGACCTGCTGGGCTCCGGTGATCCTTCTACCTCAGCCTTCCAAGTAGCCGGAATTACAGGCATGCACTACCACACCCGGCTGATTTTTTTTATTATTGTAGAGATGAGGTCTCGCTGCCCAGGCAGGTCTCGAACCCATGGGCTCAGGCAATCCACTCACCTCAGCCTCCCAAAGGCGTGAGATTCCAGGCTGAGCCACCGAGCCGGTTTGTCCACTTTTTAATAGGGCTGTTTGTTTTTATCTTTTTGGCAAGTTAGAGTTCCTTATAGATTTTAGATGTTCGGCCTTTATTAGATATACAGCTAGCAAATATTTTTGCCTATTCTGTGAGCTGTCTCCCAGTTCTCTTGATGATTTCTTTTGCTTTTCAGTTTGATGAGGTCCCATTTGTCTATCTTGTATCTTATAGCATGGACATTTGGGGGTTTGATCAGGAATTGGTTGCCAGGTCTAATTTCCATAAGGGTGTCTCCTGCATTTTCTAAGATTCTTATAGTTTGAGGTTTTACGTTTAGGTCTTTGATACATTTAGAGTTGATTTTTGTGTACAGTAAGTGTTAGGATGAGGATGAGGGTTAGGGTTAGGGTTAGGGTTAGATAGCAGTCTTGTTTTAATCTTCTGCATCTGATCACTCTGTTTTCCCAGCACCATTAAGTGTATAAGTTCTCCTCTCCCTAGTGGTTATTGGTGGAGGCTTGTCAAAGATGAGTTGATTGAGAAATTGAGGTATTGCTTCTGGGATCTCTGTCCCGTTCCATTGGCCTATGTGTCTGTTCTTGTATCAATACCAGGCTATTTTGCTTATTTCAGCCTTACAATAAAGTTTAAAGTCAGATGTCAGAGTAGTTGGACAAAAAGGAACACTCCTACACTTTGGTGGGAGTGTAAACTAGTACAACATCTGTGGAAAACAGTGTGGTGATTCCTTAAAGATCTAAAAATTGACCTTCCATATGATAGCAATCCTTCTGGGAATATATACCAAGGAATACAAATCATTCTACAACTAGTCATCAATGAGATGCAAATTAAAACTACACTGAGATACCACCTAATTCCAGTCAGAATGGCCATCATCAACAACTCAAAAAATAACAGATCATGGAGAGGATGTGGTGAAAAGGGAGCACTTCTACCTCTTTGGTGGGAGTGTAAACTAGTTCAGCCTCTGTGGAAATCAGTGTGGCAATTCCTAAAAGTTCTAAAAATCGATCTTCCATATGGCCCCACTATCCCCCTACTGAGAATATACCTGAAAGAACTCAGGTCACTCTATAAAAAAGAAATTTGCACACGTTTTTTCATTGCAGCATTGTTCACAATAGCAAGAACATGGAAACAACCATGCTGCCCATCAAAAGAAGACTGAATTAAAAAAAAGTGGGACATATACACAATGGAATACTATGCAGCCATAAAGAAGAACAAAATCATGAACTTCACAGCAACCTGGATGGAATTAGAGTTTATAATACTGAGTGACCTCTCACAGAAACAAAGAACTGAGTATCACATGTTCTCACTCATAAGTAGACATTGAACAACTACCATACTACTATAAGAAAAGAATTGAAAGTGGTGGGAAATAGTGGGGAAGGGGGCTGAGGAGGTGGAGAGGTGGAATTGACAGTAGTTGATGTCTGCCTGGGGAAGGGGGGGCACACCTCATCAATAAGGGTACCTGCATGGTGAATATTAGTATACCTAGCCCTGAATTGTACCCACAATTTTAAATTTAAAAAAGAGAGATTATAGAGAACCAAAAAATTTAAAAATATTAGCTAAATAAAGTGCAAAGGGCACACAAACTGATAGTCTCCACTGGAATTTAAACGATTCAACACAAAAAAATTTTTTTCTTAGCTTTGTTAGGTGCTGAGTATTAAGTGCCAAGGATAAGCATTTGTATAAATTAAAGAATTATGTCCATTTGCCATTGCCTTGCTAGACTCTGCTGTGGTCCTGTGCTCTTTGAGTTATGACTGTCGCCAAGCTTTCTGGCTTTGGCCCCCTCCCCTGCCTTGGGGAGGTGAATCTCCTCTTTCCCTTCTCTTTCTCTCTTTAACTTACTTTTAAATAAACTATATTTTTTAATCTAAAAAAGAATTATGTCCATTTACATACTAAAAGGAAGACAAATATTAATAAAGTAATCACATTAATAAATACACAATTACAAATAAAATAAATTTTCTCACAAAGAATGACAAGGTGGTTGTCAGATTATAACAAATAACTTAATCTAGATGAAAGGCTTTCCCAATGTAATAATATTTATGGAGAAACACAATCAGTGAGTAATTTAATCAACAAAATAGAAAAGAAATTCAGGAGGTAAGAATGTTTTGGAAAGGGGTACAAAAAAGCAGAATATGGAATGACACTGCCAAAATGAAGATCAGAGTGGCTGTATTCCAGAGCTGGAAGAAAAAAATGGTGTGATATGATCCTGCAGAGGAAACAAAATACAAAGGTACCCTAAGAAACACAGATCTTTGGAAAACTAAAACAACTTTTATTTCTTTAGTGTACTCTGAATTTTTAAACTCACTCAAACTGACAAAATAAAATGAAGGCAGCCTGCTATTCTTTGACACACTAATTCAAAGTGATAATTGAAACTGCCAGATAATGTTATCACAGTAAAAGACTTCTAGATACCTAAGGAGAATAACTCCTCTAAAATACATGTATCAAAATAAATGAATTTTTATAATATAATCAATAATATATGTAACATAAATATAAAGCAGCACCCTAAATTTTTTTCAAAAATAAAGTACATTTGAAGCATAAAGCAGAGACTAAATGGGTAACATTACTGCTTCCAGATGAAGCACCATGAGGAAAAGTCAAGCAGAAAATTAAAGATTTTTAAAAAAGTTTTAAAAATGCAGTTTTTAAGGCATCTAAAATTTATGGAATGATAACCAAATGATTTTGATTCCAAGGTAAGTAGAACAAATCACTAATCTGCCATTTTAATTGTTGTTATTGTTTTTCATGGATCAAAGTCTGGCCAAAGCAGAGAAACTTATGTTCACAAAAAAAGAAGTTGGCAAAGTTTTCAGTGGTTAACTAGAGTGGGAATATTGAATATTTGAAGGTTTTTGCTATGGTTTGAATGATTATACCTCCCTAAACTGAGGTTAAAATTCAATTGCCAGTCAAGCATGGTAGTGCTTGTCTGTAATTCCATCTCCTTGGGAGGCTGATGCATGAGGATTACTTGAGGCCAGGAGTTTTATGCCTCAGTGAGCTATGATCATGCCATTGTGCTCCAGCTTGGGAACCAGAGCAAGACCTTGGCTCTAAAAAAAACATTATATATATAATGTAATGTAAGTAATGGTTTTGGGAGGCAGGAACTTTAGAAAGTGATTGTGCTAAGGGAGTCTTTTCTCACGTATGAGTTTAGTACCTTTAAAAAAAGGGCTTTTGGGAGTGGGTTCTCTTGCTCCGTCTCTCCTGCCAAGAAAAATCTCATTAAATTTTGGCCCTTTATATTGGATGTCCCATTCTCAAGAACTCTAAGCCAATACATTTCTGTTCATTATAAATTACTTGTTTATTCTGTTATAGTAGCACAAAACAGACTAAGACAGTATTCAAATCTTCACTTTTCCAACAAGTCATTGGCTAATTCTAAGAAAAAACTAAGGACTATGAAGCAAGACCAAATAATTTTAAAAGAAAAAAATATAAGTAATTCCCATAGCCCCCAAATTTCTCTGATTTTAAAAAGCAAAGATTAGTCAGAAGAAGGGGCTATAAATAAAAGACAGTCAATAAAACCATGGATCAATGGAGATGTGACAGTGGAGTTCTACAGCACAGTCACATGTGGTGACAGTGACTGATTCTGGAAATGAATAGAAGCTACAAAGCCAATTTTGGCTCTTGGAAGAAAGTTATGGGTTCAGGACAGATAAATCAGCAGAGATTTTTGCTATTCAAAAAAGAATATATTAATAAAACTGAACAAGATAGGGCCTATAATACACAGCTGGGATTGCACTCAAGAGTCAAGATATTTGCCAAATTTTGATGTGGTGTGTAGTAAGATTTTATATAGTTAAAATAAAAATTTAGCAAGAGAAAAACTGAGTTTCCCAAAGATTACCAAAACTCTTAATCCTTCTAATTTCTTCAATAATCACCTCCCCTTTTTGTCCTTGTAAAAAAAAAATAGTAAGTAATAACTTTACCTGGACCTCTGTGATTCTTTTATACACAATGTCTGATATACAACTGAAAAAAATTATGACTTGCATGAAAAAGATTTTTTACATAATTAGGGTTAAATATTATTCTCCAAAAATTAGCTAAAAACACTATTCATTTTGTAATACTAGTAGAATGATCATGTGAAATATTTGACTTGTGTATTATAAGTCAAATGATCTAATAAAAACAGATAAATTTTTTAAATATTACATTATTTTAATATTTAAATATTATATGACATCAAATTCTTTTCTTTCTTCCAATCTAACATTTCTAAAACATAGAAGCAAAAGTATAATTATAAATTTTTCAAAAAATTGAAATATGAAGAAACTTGGATGAAAATTGTGTATTCAGTGACTGGTAATTCATCTGTTTGGTATGCATATGTATGTGACATATATACATTGAAAGATAAGTGGAGAATTATGGAAAGTACGTGAATTTACTTAAAATTAGTGATAAAAATCCACAGTTGTCAAATGGAATGTTTACATATATAAGGTTTATTGGCTTTAGAGGTTAAGTAATTATTTATAGGCACATGACTAATACCTATTCAACTACTTTAATTTTAATATAACACATTTGTATTTGCAAAGGAGTAAGCAATTTCAAGAGGTTCGAGAAACATTATCCATAGATAGTTAATTTAATGAGTTTAATTACCACTTTCATATTTTATTCTTTTAAAAATCAATAAACTGTGCATGACTTCTAATGTTTCAATCAGTCTTTTTGCTGTTACTGGTTCTCCTTCCTTAGTGTAAAATTGATTCTTAAAGTTTGTCACATTGAAAATTTTGCCACATCAGCAAATGTGTTAATTGGGAGCCATTTAAAGAGTGCAGCAAAAGCGTATTCAAATGATTTGATAGCATATTAGTCGTCTGCCTTATTTTTCTTAACTGAGAATCATGTGACTTGTGACCATCTGCCAAGCTCTTAGAAAATTAAATAGCTAATTTTTGCCATTTTAAACAAGAACTAAACTATTTCCAATTATTCCCTTGCCCTACTGTAAAATAATAGAGAAAAACAATAGAGAAAAGGAATAAGGGAGAGAGGGAGGAGATGTAAGCAAAAAAGGAAAATAATCAGAAATAATAGATAAGGAAAATAAAATTATATGTATTATTTTAAATAATTTGCCAAAAATACAAGGTAGTAATAAAAATATAATTAATATGTAAGGCAAGAAACTGCAATCTTAGATTAAGTTCTTAAAAAAAAATGACCCAAATATGGGGTTACCAGACCAGAACTTTAAAATAACTATGATAAATATAATCAACATTATAGAGAAACAGAAATAAAATAGACATAAAAGTTTAAACTATCACTAGAAAATATGACTGTCTAAAAACAACCAAATGGACTTTCTAAAATTGAAAAGCTGTAATACTTGAAATTAAAAACTCAGTGGATATTGAATAAACAAAAATGTAAAATCAAGGAACTCAAAAACTAGTCAATATAAAATATATGACGTGAGGCACAAAGACAAAACATAGAAAAATAGATAGATAAGTAAATGAATAAAATGTGTTATATACTCAACAGGAAAATATATGTGGAATTGAAGTATGGGATGAGAATAGAGAAAGAATGGAAGCAACAGAAAAATAAACCTGGAAAATCCAGAACAGAATAAATAGAAAAAAAAATACCAAGAAATATTTTAGTTAGAATGCTTGCAGCAATAATAAAAATAAAATCTTAATATTAACCAGATGAAGAGAAAGACAATACTTTAGAAACCTAACTTCATAACAAAAGCAATGGAAGTCAGAATTTATTGTGTTTTACTTTGAAAATGACAGAATTAGCTTCCAAAATAATATTCTATGCCCAGTAAAACTATCCTTCAAATATTAAGGTAAAATAAAAATATTTCAAGAGAATAAGAATTTTGAAATTTATCAGTAGCATCAGAACTGATAGCAAGGGAGGTAGTAATAAATGACTAGACACTGACACACACACACACACACACACACACACACACACACACACACACGTCATCAATATATAAAATACAGTTTGCAAGACAGGAGTGTCTTTAACTATGACTCCAATTTTGTTTTCTTGTCTTAGCCTTTTATTTTGACATAATTTTAGATAAACCATATGCCTGAATAAGTAGTACAAAAGATTTTATACAAAAGTACAAAAGATTACTATAGACCCTTTTCTCAGATTACTTAAAAGTTAAAATGTTACCACATTTTCTATGTGCTTTTCTATTTCTCAGTCTCTGTTTTTTGTTTGTGTTTGTTTATTTTGTTTGTTTATTTTTGTGTTCAGGGAATTTGGAAGATTGCTTATCAATTTTTTTTAAAGAATTGGTTTAAAGTTGGTTTCCTTTAGAAAGTATTAATATTGTTAATTGACAGACAATTATTATCTTTGAACTAATTCAAATAAATGTTTTAACTGAAATACTTTTGAACTTTACTGTTAGTCAAACTTTGAGCTATAAACTAAAATTAAGGCTTATTTGTGGTTACAAATATTCTGTGGATGTTTTTATTTTTCCCTCTATCTCATCAAAGCTCAAAACTAGCAAGGATTCTTATTATTTCCTGAGCTACAGGTTTTATTTATTTCTTGTATGAGCTTGTGGTCTTTCAAAGTGGGAATTCCAGGTTTAGAAAGATAGCTTGCATTTAGCCATTCAAGTCAGGTGGTCTTTAGGCTTTATGTTGTGTTTCCAGTGCTCTGTGACACTCACCAAAATAGAAATTAAGGTTTTCTAAATTTATTATGAACTCTCAGAATGAAAGTCAGTTTCCGTGATTGCTTTTCTGTTGTGATTTCCATTTTTACTTATTTCTGAGATTCTACACATTTTTACATGCTTATTGGTTCAGTTGTTACATATTATAACAATGTTATAAGACATCTTATGTTATTTTCAGTGGGACCTAATCTCTTTCCCACTTGTCTTTGTCCATTCCAGATATTATAAGAAAGTACCGTAGACTGGTACTCATAATTTATTTCTCACAGTTCTGGAAACTGGAAGTCCAAGATCAGCATGCCAGTATTGATGGGTTCTGCTAACAGTTTTCTTCTGGGATGCAGACTTTCCTTCTCTATGTATCCACATATAATGGAAAAAAGGCTCGAGGGGTCTTTGGGGTTCTCTTTTATATAAGAACACTAATCCCATTCATGAGGGACATACCCTTAAGACCTGAGTTGAAGTCAGAATAAAAACGTGGAGATGAAACTCTAAACTCAGTGTTTTATCTGGGAAGAAAAATCACAATTCAAGGCTTACATGTGGACTAGGTGGTCTCAGTATGTACAAGAAACAAAGAGTTTAGAGGTTTTCTTAAAAAGGAGAAATGTTACATGTTGCTCTTTGAGAAATGTATTTGCACTAGTTAGGGTTTGAGCAGCTGGCACTCTTCAAATCATGAGCAATGGCAGTGATAAAAATCAGTCCTGGAGTGGAAGTATCTAAGACACGATAGATAATACTGATTTCAGGTTACAACCAGCAGTTTCAGCAATACAACCTGCAGAAAATTATGTTCTTGGTGCAGTGTTTTTGTGCCTTAAGTATTTTTTCTCTTTGGCTTCTTGCTTTTGTTTCATTTTCACAATCAAGTTTCACATTTCTGCTTTTTGATTAAGATCTTTCTTTGAAATTGTTGCCAATTAATCATTTTGATATTAGGCATAATTGTCTCAGAGGGGACAATAAAGAAATTGTGCTGCATCCATAATGGAATATCTCTCAGTAATAAAAATAAATTATCACTTTACTCATATGATAAGATGGCTGAATCTCAAAATAATTTTGTTGAGTGAAAAAACAGACACTAAAAATAACACATAATGAGGACTCCATTTACATTATATTCTGTGAGGGAAAAATAAATCTAACATGACAGAAAACAGATTAGTTGCCTGGAATAGAAAGAGAAAGTGGCTAGGGGCAGCAGGATAAATCATAAACATACAAAGAGAAAGTTTTCAGGTAATTGACGTGTTTATTATCTTGATGTTATTAATGGATTCATGATTGTATATATTTTCAAAGTTTATCAGACTGTACACTCTTTGTATGTGCAGTTCATTGCATGTCAAATATATCTCAAAGAATCTGCTAATAGATTCAAACAGGAATATATGTGACACTTAACCTTTTTGCTTCAGTCTCCTCTGTTAAATAAACATAATATTAGATCTACCTTTCATAGTACTTAGCATATTGTAAACCATTTATGCTATTCACTATTATTATTATAATCTCTCCTAAATTAAGAGCCTAAGCACATGTTGCTAAGCTGTCATAATGTATGAATGTGCAGAGATTATGTGAAATGGGTGAGCAGTGATCCTAGGAATATCTTAGGAAATATATAGAAAACACACACACACACACACACACACACACACACCAAAAAACTAGAGTCCTATTGGCCCAGAGACTTACAGGTTGGATTAGTGAAGGAAGTCATCTTTCCACTGCCAGGATTCATTTTTTGGAATTTATACTAGTCCTATCCAATGATATGACTTTACAAGTTTAAGAAAATCCTGTTTGAAATAACAAATGAAGTACAAATAAAATCAGTATTCACAATTTTAGTAAATACAAGGCCAAATAATTAAATCATTTTTCCACAATTGTAAAAAATGCTTTCTGTCTGTTACCTAGTATAATTTTCACCTAAGCATCACATCCATAATACCTGTAAGTTTTGTGCTGTCTTACTTTTAATAAGGAAATATTTTGGATCAGTTTAAAATATCTAAGTTTTAGTACTTTTCTTATGTTCCAGGTTCATATTCTACTGAGATGCCTCCTATGTGAGGATTAAATATAGGACAGGAAACCAAAGCAAATACTCAACCTGGTCTACTTAGCTGTATATCCTCAAAAGACTGGAATTTTGAAACATACAATGAGTTTGGCTTTTGAATCAATTTCTATTCTCATTAAAACACTGGTAACAGTTATTTCTAGCTATAATAATTCCAGTTTTTAGGACATGGGCCAAAATAACTTTCTAGAAACTGAGGATATGTTATTCCTTATACATGTGCCTGAAAATTAAAACGTAATCTGTCTAGACAAGTTACATGTCTGTTTTAGCACAACTCTAAACTTTTAGATTATTAAAGCCATCATGGTCATATTCAAAGACATATCTCTATATATTCATACAAAGAGTGATGCCAAATCTAATATCTTCTACTTTACAAAAGTACTTTTTCATTATTAAAACTAAACAGAAGCCACTGTTAATTATGGAAAAATGAATTATTTCTTTCCTCCCATTTTAACTCCATTGTATACATGCCAATATCCTAATATGTACAGATATTTAGACAGACCTATGATCTGTACTTTAAAATATTTCAAAAAACAATTCACTTACATTTCAAGAAAATTAGAACTCCTTGGTTGAATAATGCTATTAAAGCAATCAAAATTGTTAAAAAGAACTGTTAGAAGCAAATATAGTTTAATGTTTTTAACCGTGAGTGATTTATAACACTTTTGAGATAAGGAGTACCTTCAAATACATGTCACTTGATTTGAATATTATAGAAATTCATTTACTAAATATGACATGTTCTAGACAGTAATTTGAAAGAAAAAAATTAAAGTAAGTATAGGCTGTAGATTTACCCCATTTCAAAGATAGAGACTGCAAAAAATTTGAGTAAAATTCAGCTCTGATTCTAAAGACACACTATTTCACTATGCTAACTTGCCTCAAAATGTGAGTGACTTTACTATCAGAAGTTAATAAAATGAAGAAAAAAAGTTTTTAAATTTTTATACATTTGATTTAAAATATAATATGAACATAGCACGAGATAAACACAAAGTAACATAAAATGAATCACAGTAAATTACTTTCCTATGCCTTATATGCTAGTATAAAATGCTATGCATCTTAAAATTATACTAAAGTAAAATGACACACTTATGTGGAAAGTACATACTATAGATATTGTGAGACCACAAACCATGAATCAATCCCATCATATAATTATGATTGCGTATCTACCCCAGAGATTAAAGTCTTTAATTTACAAAGTTTTCTTGAATTAAAACATTGAGGATTTTTTTCCTTTGTGACTAGATAAAACATTCTGAATGAAAAAGTGAGAAACAGAAAAAAGTTGACTCCCATGCATGCCTTTAAAATAGAAAGAATGACAATAACAATTCACATAATTTCAGGTAAAATTAATTTTATAAAGTTATTTTAGTAGTGAAATTATGAACAATTATTTTAAAATGTCATAATTATATACTGGATATTCAAATTCACTTACACTAAGATATTTAGTAAGAAAATTTTACAACACTTATATTGAATATTGTTAGTGCTCCTAAGTACTTTGTCTAGAATCAAGTATTCATAATTATTTAATTTATTTGGTAATTATTGATTTTTTTTGTGCAAGCTAAACTCAAGTAAGATATAAGATTTTTGTTGAACTTTTTTCTAGTGCATTTTAAGTTAATCTTTCCATATCATTGTAATCAACAAAAATATTACATGTTTATATGGTAACAATTTACAGTGTCTAACAGAGCTCCCAGATATAAATTTCTAATTAATACATATTTCTAGTGCTTAGATTTAAAAATAAAAGCTATTTCATATTTGATCATTATTGTTGGAAAACATGCCACAATACTTTTTATCTTCCATGTAAAGTTGTGTTTTCAAGTAAGTGTCTTTCGATAAGATCAAATAATTTATAAATTTGAGATTTCAAACTGAAACTCAGTTCGTCTAATTTCAAATGCAGAGATTCATTTCTCTAGGTTTTTTCTAGAGACAAATATTTCTTCTTATAGTAACTTTATAACTTTTGATTTTTCAATAAGAATATCCTAATTATCTAATAATCAGATTGAGTGACAAAGAGTGAAACTCAGAAGATGTAAACATTCCCTGAACTCTGTAATTCTATTAAATAAAGAACTCAGGTAATGTTAAATTTTTCTGATTTTATAGAAGGATTTATCCACAAGAATCAAGATCCTTCTTTTTTGATCAGGTAGGGGTGTGTGTGTGTGTGTGTGTGTGTGTGTGTGTGTGTGTGTGTGTGTGTGTTGTGTGTGCGTGTGCTTATGTGAGTCTATTATTCAAGAAATGAGGAACGATATTTCAACGTCAAAATAGTTTCTAAAAATATTTACACTATGAGGTAATTTGAATTGTTTCTTAAATGTGTGAATAGAATTACAGAGTGCATGAAATGCTCACCACTTCTGAGTTTCACTTTTTATCACTGTGTCTGATGATAGATAATTAAGTTATACTTATCGAATAATCAGAAGTTATGATGTTACTATCAGAAGAAAGCATTGTTTCCAAACAAACCTAAAAGAATGAGCCTTTACCATGAGAGAAAGTCTAAATAAACCCAATTAGAAAAGAAAAAGATGTTACAACTAACACTGGAGAAATTCAAAAGATTATCAGAGATAACTGAGAACATCTGTGCAAATAAACTAGAAAATCTAGAGGAAATATAGAAATTCCTGGCATCATATAACCTCCCAAGATTTAAACAGGAAGAAATTAAGACCCTAAACAAGCAATAACAATAACAAGAAACCAACTCAGTTATGAGAAATCTCTCTGCCAAAAAGAGTCTGGATCAGACAGTTTCTTAACAGAATTCTAAAAAACATATAAGAGAGAGGACACCAATTATATTGAAAGTATTTCAGTCAATTAGAAGGAAGATATTCTCCCTAGCTCATTCTATGAAGCCAATATCAACCTGATACCTCAAAATGGCAAAGACATGACAAGAAAAGAAAACTGCAAGCCAATTTACCTGATGAACAGAGATACAAAAATTCTCAACAAGATTCTAACAAATTACATCTGAAAGCGCATCCAAGGATCATCCACCATGACCAGGTCAGGTGTGCTTCATTCTCAGGATGCAAGACTTTTTAAATATACATAAATCTATAAATGTAATTCATTACATAAACAGGTATAAAACCAAGAACCACGTGATTATCTCATTAAATGCAGAAAAAGCATTTAATAAAATCCAACATCGCTTCTTTTTAAAAATGATAAACATATGGGGTACAATTCAGGGTAAGGTATGCAAACGTTGATGATGTAGTTACCCTTGTTGATGGGGTATGCCCCTCTCACCCTTAGCAGTTTCCCTCAGCTGTCAATCCCACCCCCCCGACAGTTTCCCAATACTGCCAATCCCTTTCTTATAGTATTATAATAATTGTTCAAGGTCCGTTTACGAGTGAAAACATATGATACTCTGTTCTTTGTTTCTGTGATAGATCACTGAGTATGATTGACTCTAAATCCATCCAAGTTGCTGCAAAGTCCATATGTTTGTCCTTCTTTATGGCTGCATAATATTCCATTGTGTATGCAACATCCCTTCTTGAAGAAAACCCTCAGACACTTAGGCATCAAAGGAACATTCCTTCAAACAATAAATGTCATTTATGACAAACCCGCAGCCAACATCATACTTAATAGGCAGAAACTGGAAGCCATCTTACTAAGAGCAAAAACGTAACAAAGGTGACCAATCTCACACCTCTTATAACTTAGTAGTAGAAGTCTTAGAGCAAACAGGCAGGAGGAAGAAATAAGTGGCATCGAAATAAGAAAAGAGGAAGTTGTTATCCCTTTTTGCAGATAATGAATGTGATTCCATACCTAGAAAACACTAGAGAGTCTATCACAACCTCTTTGCCCTGATAAATGACTTCAGCAAAGTCTCTATAAAATAAATGCACAAAAACAGTTGCATGTCTATACATCAACAAGAAGCAGGTTGAGAACCAAATTAAAAAAACACAATCCCCTCCACAATAGATACATTCTCTCTCTCTCTCTCTCTTTCTCTCTCTCTCTCTCTCTCTCTCTCTCTCACACACACACACACATACCCCTAGGTATCCACCTAACAAAAGAGGTGAAAGATCTTTACAATGAGAACTACAAAACACTGCTCAAAGAAATTAAGGATGAAAAACATCCCATGCTCATGGAAGGAAAAAGTCTATATGACTAAGATGTTCATTCTACCAAAGGTGATCTACATCTTTAATGCAATTTTTATCAATTTGGCATTATCACTGGGCTCGATAGCTCAGCCTGTAATCCTGCACTTTGGGAGGCTGAGGTGAGTGGATTGCCTGAGCCTGTGGGTTCAAGACCTGCCTACAATAAATCTCTACAATAAATCAAAAAATTAGCCGGGCGTGGCAGTGCGCACCTGTAGTTCCAGCTACTCGGAAGGCTGAGGCAGAAGGATCGCCGGAGTCCAGCAGGTCAAGGCTGTGGTGGCTGGGAGCGGCCACTGCACTCCAGTCTGGGCGACCGAGTGAGACTCCAACTCAAAAACAAAACAAAACAAAACAATTTGGCATTATCATTTTCACAGACCTAAAAATGACAATACAGAAATGTATACTAAAACAAAAAATAGCTTGAACAGCCAAAGTAATTCTTAGTAAAAGGAATAAAGCTGAAGGCATCACATTTGCAGACTTTAAATTTTATTACAAGGTCACAGTAACTAAGCAGTATGGTACTGATCCAGGAATAGACACTTAAGTCAGTGGAGGAGACCAGAGGATCCAGAAATAAAACTACAATTCTTCAACCAACACATCTTTACCAAAGCTGACAAAAACAGCAACAACAAAAACAAAACAGTGGGGAAAAGAAACCATATTTAGCAAATGGTACTGAGAAAACTGTCTAACAACATGCAGAAGAATGAAACTGTATTTTTACCTATAACCATATACAAAAATGAACTCAAAATGGATCAAAGACTTAAACATAAAAACACAAACTATAAGAATCTTAGAGGAAAACTTAGGAAACATCCTCCTGGACATCAATGTAGACAATGAATTCATGATCACGTCCTCAAAAGCAGATGCAACAAGGTTGGACTTTATCAAACTGAAAAGTTTTATCACAAAAAATAAAAAAAAAAATCAAGAAGGTAAAGAGACAACCGATGGAATGGGAAAAAATATTTGCTAGCTTTGCATTTGCAAAAGGTCTACCATCTGGGATCTACAAGGAACTCAACTGAATTGACAGGAGACAAAACAAAACAAAACAAAAAATCCCATTAAAAAGTGGACAAAGGACATGCACAGACACTTCTCAAAGAAGACATTTGAACAGTCAACAAACATTTTAAAAATGCTCAGCTTCACTACTCATCAGAGAAGTGTAGCTGAAAACTACAGTGTCAGTCCACCTAACACTGGTGTCACTAAAAAATTCAAAAAATAAAATCCAGACAAACAAACAAAAACAAGTGTTGATAAGTTCGTGGGGACAAGGGAGTGCTTCTATACTGTTGCTAGAAATGTAAGTTAGTTCAACTTTTCTGGAAAACATTGTGGCATTTTCTCAAAGAACTAAAAGTTGAACTTCCATACAATCTAGCACTCCCACTCTTGGAATGTACTCAGAGGAACATAAATTGCCCTACCAAAAAGAAACCTGCATGCGTATGTTCATTGTAGCACTATTCGCAATATCAAGAACATGAAACCAACCCAGATGCTCACTGAAAATGACTGGTTAAAAAACATGTGGTACATATACATGATGGAATATTACACAAGCCATAAAAAGAGAAAAATCATGTTCTTTGAGGCAACATGGATATAGCTGGAGACAATCACACTAAGTTAACTACCAGAGAAACAAAGAACTGAATACTGCATATTTTTACCCATAAGCAGGCTCTGGTCAATGGTCACATGATCCCAAAGTATGTTATTTCTAGGTTTTTTTTCCTTGAAAGGGTCAAGTAGTCAATCTCAGTTTCTTCTCTGTGGACCTGCTATTAACCTCCTGTATTATTGTGTTTTTCTGTTGCTATAAAGGAATACTAGGTAATTTATAAAGAAAAAGGTTAGCCGGGCTCGGTGGCTCAGCCTGTGATTCCGCGCCTTTGGGAGGTTGAGGTGAGTGGATTGTCTGACCCCGCGGGTTCGAGACCCACCTGGGCAGCGAGACCACATCTCTACAATAAATCAAAAAATCAGCCGGGCGTGGTAGCGCATACCTGTAGTTCTAGCTACTCGGAAGGCTGAGGCAGAAGGATCGCCGGAGCCCAGCAGGTCGAGGCTGTGGTGGGCGGAAGAAGCCACTGCACTCCAGTCTGGGCAACAGAGTGAGACTCCAACTCAAAAAAAAAAAAAAAGAAAAAAGAGAAAGGTTTACCTTGACTTGTGGTTCTGCAGACTATATAAGAAGCATGGTGCCAGTATCTACTTCTGATGAGGGCCTTAGGTTGCTTCCTCTCATAAGAAAGGAAAAAAGAGGTGAGATACCAGGTCCTTTCAAAAAAGTAGCTTTCACCAGGTTCAGTGATTCTTGCTTATAATCCCAGCACTTTGGCAGGCTGAGGTGGGAGGTTTGCTTGAGTACAGGAATTTGAGACCAGTCTGGACAACATAGCAAGACCTTATCTTAATAATAATAAATCCTTTTACTCTATCAGGCTTGATGTATATTTTCCTACTGATTTATTATTTTTTAAAACAATTATGTTCAAATGTTGGACAAAGTGAATGGAGAAAATAGTATTAGAGTTTACATTCTCAACAGTGTGATATCATTCTTAAGGAGTCAGAAATTGATTGAGGAGAAAGAAAAAAATCATACTCATTTTATATGTAAGATACAGATATAAATAAAGTACATAAAGAAAGGTGTATTGTATTTGTCTTTTTAATTTTTCATGAGAGTGTATTAGGAAAACATGTCTATAAAAGTTCCTTGTTGCATTAAGATTGAAAAAAAAAGTTAAGAATTACTACATTAAAGGATAAGATGCAGGAAGCAACAGGGGTGCTATAGACCGAATAATATATTCTCCCAAATTCATTTTGAGATATGAAGCTAGGTTGGTGAGATAGGAGGCTAGAATCTTGGGCCAGAGAGAGACAGAGAGAAGAAAAAAAGAAAGAAAAGAAAAACTGATAGACAATAAAAACCTTGATTACCATTCAACTGTCCCTGAACCATCCCCATGCTGGCAAGAATGCATAGAAAAGGCAGAACTTGTGGTCAGACTTGTGGTCAGCACATCCTGGAGGACAAGGAACTAGTGCCCATTTATCTCTCAAAACTACACATGTGCAAAAGTATAGAACCATGTCCTCTCAATGACCCTGAGTTCATTATATTACCGTTATAATAAAACTTGCCTGCAGTTTAGCCCCACGGAGTGGGCTTTTCTTAGTGGATTAAGGGTAAGCACATGCATAGTTATAGAGTTAGGCAAGGACACAAAATGCTAGTCATAAATGCCAATCATTAGAGAGAGACCAACCACTCTCCATCTCTATTTTGGGAAGAAGGGACTCTTGAACAACTTTCTCTCTTGAGCCTTGTCTTATCTCTTTGGAGAGTACTGCAGCTGTTTTTAATAAACCGCTCTTTGCTTTTGTAATTGGTATGTTTCATCCAAGTGCTTGTTCCAGATAACAATGACCTGGTTTGTGTTGGCAACCGTTTATTCACCCACCAACATTTGGTTGAAACTAATTCCTAGTGTGATGGGATTGGGTATTTGGAGGGTCTTTGGGATATGCTTAGCTCATGAGGGTGAAGCCTTCATGAGTAAGATTAGTGCCCTTATAGAAGAGACCCAAATGCTCCCTTGCCATTTCTTCTATGTGAAGTTCGAGTGAGAAATTAGCTGTCTGTGACCCAAGAGGCAGGCCTTCATCAGACACCAAATCTTCTAACATCCAAATCTTGAACTTCACATTCTCCAGAACTATGAAAAATAATTTTTTGTCATTTATAAGCCACAAAGTCTATGGAATTTTGTTATAGCATCCTGAATGAACTAAGACAGGCAGCATTCTAGATGCTGAGGTTACAGACAAAAATATTTGCTCCATTTAGTTTAAATTCTAAGGGGACCCATAAGTTATATTATATATTAGACAGTGACAAATACTGAAAATACTAATAAAGCAAAGAAGGAAGCAGAAAATGCCAGGGTCAGAGGAATTTAAATTTTATATAGGGAGGTCAGGGAAAGACTTGGTGTGTAATGTGGCAATAGGAACAAACTAAGATGGGAGTCAGATTGTCCAGTCTTCTAAAACTTTAGTTTGCTCACTGAGAAACATGGACAGACACTCCTAGGTTTGAACAGATGAGAGATATGTTCTGACTATATTTCATAGTGTTAATCTGACTGTTGAAATAAAATACAAAGATTGAGTTTGAAAATAGGGAGACACAAGCCTCACTAATCATCAAAGAAATGTAAATCAAAACCACACTGAGACATCACCTAACTCCAGTCAGGATGGCCATCAATAATAAAACAAAAACAGCAGATGCTGTCAAGAATACAGAAAAAGGAACACTTCCACACTGTTGGTGGGAGTGTAAATTAGTATAATCTATGGAAAACAGTGTGGCGATTTCTAAAAGATCTAAAAATCAATCTTCCACATGACCCAGCAATCCCCCTTCTAGGAATATACCTGGAGGAACCCAAATCATTCTACAAAAAAGATACCTGCATACACATGTTTATGGCAGCATTACTCACAATAGCAAAAATATGGAACCAACCATGCTGCCCATTGAAATTGAACTAAATAAAAAATGTGTATGCACGATGGAATATTATGCAGCCATAAAGAAGAACAAAATTATGGACTTCTCAACAACTTGGATGGTTTTAAAATCTAGAATACACTCTGGTGTATCACAGAAACAAATAACTGAGTAGCACATGTTCTCACTCTTAAGTGGACACTGAACATTTATCATAATACTACATGAAAGATCGGCAGTAGTGGATCACTGCTGGGAGTGGCAAATAACATTAATAAGGACACGTGATCCTAAACAAAGTGAAGCAAGGATCAGTGGGAGGCCCAAACTTCACCTGTATGATGGCCACTTACGCACCTAATACTGAATTGTACCCCACATCCTTAAAATATAAAATGGAGAATGTAGGGAGACATTTAAAATAATTCAGGTAAAAGATGGTGGCTTGGGGTAGGGTACACAGTGGAGATAGTAAAAAGAAATTGGATTCTGGCATATAATGAAGTTAGTGCTAACAGAACTATAAAATAAAAATGGCCTGAGAAAGAAAGAACAAAAGTCTGAGTGAAGCATGATCTTTGTTGTGAGGGACCAGAAATATTGTGTTTTCTCTAAATGAGTTGGAAAGCATTATAGATGATGCTGGTATGGGATAGACGGAACAGGAGTTTGTTTTTGGATTGAACATGTTAAGTACAAATTATGCATTAAACATTCTAGTGGAGATGTTGACTAGAAACTCAAATGCCTAAGTCCTGAATTAAATGATGATATAAGGGTTGGAATGAATTAAATTCAGTTTTTCAGCTTAATGAGGTGTTTAAAACCAAGAGACTAGTAATAGCACCAAATAAATTTGTATAGATATGAAAAAAGAAAGGTTAAAGACTGATCTCTGTGGCACTCAAATGTTATGAGGTCAAAGGGTTAAATCAGCAACCAAGACTGAAAAGACAAAGCAATACAATAGGAATAAAACCCAAGAGTATTCTTTCCTCTGGGTACCAAGTGAGGAAATGGTTTCCAAGAGCTATAAGTGATCACTTGTGTGCTAAGCTACTGCTAATTCAAGTAAGATAAAATTTATTATTAGATTTACAAATTGGGGGATAGTTTTAGTGTGCTTTAAGGGCACAAAACTGATTTGTGATAAATGTAAGTGAAAATGAAAGGAGAGACATTAGAAAGAGATTTACTAGTCAGATGTTTTATCGGAAAACAATGCTTTAGTTTTGACAGTGATGCACTGTGTTTCTTGAATCTGAGTGTTCATATATGTCATTAATCTTAAAAGCAATAAGTTGTGATGTCATCTAATGTTAACTGCTGCCATTTTCTCTATCTTTACATTAAAAAAATCCCTCATGATTTAGAATTAAAAAAAATAATTTCTATACTTTTCTCTTTTCTTCATTTGTTCTTTTATTTCACTTGCTTTCTTTCTAAATTTTTCAAATTGTTCTTTAATACAAATCTGATATTTTATTTAAATAATTTGTTTTCATTTTTATTGGTAACTTTTTCAAATTTCTCTGGTACCTTACTCTCTCCAACCCTCATACACTAATTTCTTTCTTGTTGTGTCTATTTCTATTTTTCATTTTCAATTTAAATATCTATACATTGTAATCTATATTCAAGCATTTCATTTCGTGTCTTTTTCTTTTTTTTCATGACATAATTTTGTATTGTTATTTTGAATTGTGGCTTTCAAATTTTGTGTGGTCTGATTGAGAATAAAGTATCTTCCTTGGCTTTATATTTATGTTTCATAATTATATTTTGTATTTAATATTTATAGCTATTGTTTTATATTTAGCCACCAGGTTATCACATTTTATCAGTTTTCCTAATGGTCTTAAGGAGAATCCCTATTTTTCATACCGTGTTTCTTGTTTCTTTGTTATTTATGCTGTGTATCTTTGAAAGAGAGATGCTAAGAATCAAACTCTTTGATCATTACTATACTGCTAGTTGATTTATACTAGACTAGTTGTTGAGATAAAGAGGGTTTTGTCAGATATACTGTTGGCAAATGAATATTTTTTCCCATTCTGTGGGCTGTCTCTCTGCTCTCACGATGGTTTCTTTTGCTTTGAAGATAAGCTTGTCTATCTTATCTCTTTATGGCATGGGCATTTGGGATTTTGATAAGAATTTGTTTGCCAGTTCCAATTTCCATAAGGGTGTCTCCTACATTTTCTAAGGTTCTTATAATTTGAGGTTTTACATTTAGGTCTTTGATCCGTTTGGAGTTGATTTTTGTGTATGTTGATAGGTAGGGATCTTGTTTTAATCTTCTGCATGTGATCAGCCAATTTTCCCAGCATCATTTACTGAATATGCTCTCCTCTTCCCAGAGGTTGTTAGTGGAGGCTTGGTAGATGATGAGTTGGTTGAGGAATTGAGGTTTTGCTTCTGGAACCTCTATCCTGTTCCATTGGTCTATATGCCTGTTTTTGTACCAATATCAGGCTGTTTTGATTACTGTAACCTTATAATAAAGTTTAAAGTCTGGACCCTGAACAATTATCATAATACTATAAGAAAGGGATTGACAGTAATGGGAAACTACCAGGGGAGGGGGCACTTCATCAATAAGGATACCTGATCTCAAACCAGGGGAAGTGAAGATCAAAGTGAGGCCCAAGCTTTACCTGTACAATGATAATTTGTATACCTAACCCTGAATTTTACCCATCTTTAAAACAAAAATTTAAAAAAGAGAGTGATAAAGAGAGTTTAAAGCATATACACAAAAGCCACAGTTTTCCAAGATCCTATGAGAAAGTTTGATTACTTATATATGGAAATAATTTTTATCTTTGACCAATTAATTTCCTACTTATCATTAGTTTATCTGATTATATAGTTTGGTGACTTTTTCCTCAAAACTTTGGTGATTCTCATTTGTCTATTTATATTGGTAATTGGTATGTAGTGGGAAGACAGAGAGGCCATGACACCGAGGTTGTTTTAGGAAGTAGAGTTTTATTAGCACTGGCATGACTCAGCGGGCTAACATTTCCAGGATGAGCATCCCGGGGAGGGAGGAGAGGGGTCTTATACCTTAGTTTAGGTAAGGGGGGGTTGGGTTGAGCAATTATACATCTTTGGAATTCACAAGGTTGTACTCAGCAAAATCATATTTTTTAAAATAAAAGAACAAATGGTAGCCAGGCTCGGTGGCTCAGCCTGTAATCCTGCGCTTTGGGAGGCTAAGGTGAGTGGATTGCCTGAGCCCACAGGTTTGAGATCCACCTGGGCAACTTGGCAAGACCTCATCTCTACAATAAATCAAAAAAATTAGCCAGGCATGGAAGCGCGCGCCTGTAGTTCCAGCTACTTGGAAGGCTGAGGTGGAAGGATCGCTGGAGCCCAGCAGGTTGAGGCTGCGGTGGCTGGGAGTGGTCACTGCACTCCAGTTTGGGCAACAGAGTGAGACTCCAACTCAAAAAAAAAAAAAAGGAACAAATGGTTTCCAGGATATGCATAGCAAGCAGGAGCTGTAAACCAATGACTTCAAAAAGAGTGAATTGGTCACTATTTTGCATCTCCAAGAAAATCATTCTTGGCTATTTTTTTTTTTTTTCTTAAGCAAAACCTGTCTGGCAGGTTTTTGGAGCCCACCACTTGACTTTCAAAAGGAATATTTTTAACTGTTTTCAGCCTGTATAATGATCAAGGTGCTGGCACATTTGGTGTCTGTTAAGAGTTGCTCTATGCTTCCAAGATGATGCCTTGTTGGTGTATCCTCACATGGAAGAAGGCAAAAGGGGAAAAAAAGGTGAATGCTAGTCTCCTCCAGCCTCTTTCTAAAATACAAATGTATTCATGGTGGTAGAACCCTCATGATTTTATCACTTTCCATAATGCTCTACCTCTTAATACCACATTAGGGATTAAATTTTGACATGAATTTTGGAGGAGACACAAATATTCCAACAATATCAAGAAAGCTACATCTTTTTACTGTTTAAGAGGGAGGTAAAAGTGCTAATTTGTAAGACTTTAATGAGTAAACCATGTATATTGTAAAAGTCAGGGAACTAATAAAGGAATATTTAAAGTATATTAAATTAACAAAATTGTTTCCAAGAGCATACACAATAAAATATTCCTTGTGAAAAGACAAAAAAGTTGAACTTAAAAAGTTGGTAATGTTCAATTCAATTTAAAATAATAATTATATTATAATTACTTATATTAAATAACGTACTTACAAATAAAGTATATAAGAACACAATATCTTTAAAATTGATAATTCTAGTATATGTGAGTAAAATATTTATTTATTTGAATACAGTGTTTATATTTTTAAAACAGCTCTTTGCTGTCTTAACGAGACACTCCTTAAAAATAAGCACAAATACAAATTTAAATAATAAGATGAAAATATATCATGCAACACAGACATGTGTAAAACTGCTACAGCTAATGTGCCATCATTATATAAGGGCAAAACATTATTGGAAATGAAGAAGCATGCTTCCTAATAATTTTTATTTACCAAACCATTAGTAATATTTTAAAAATAATTTGTATGTACCTGGTAATACAAGTTCAACATAGGATTGAAAGGACATAAGTAAATAACCCAAAACAGGGATTTAAACACTTCTCTAGCACTACTTATCACTCAAGTATTACAGTGAGCCTATAGAAAGGTTTAAGCTAGACAATTAACCAGCACATACATTCACACACTCACAAATACACTCTCTACTAATATAGAATATTTATATTTTTAAGTTCATGTGAAAGTTTTCCAAAAGTAAATTGTAATCGCATATATCCAAGCATATTAATATAAAAATATAGTACTGTACTTTTGATACATTACCACTAGCCAAGCTTTGTCAGTGGACACTTGAAATGTAACTAGTCAAATTTAATAAAAATTAGTTAAAAATGAGTAACATTTAAAATGTGTTCCTCAGTCACACCATCCTTTAAATAGACATATAGAACATCTGCTGTTTCACAGAAAATATTTTGACTACAGTTTACTTAAAAGAGAAGTTAATAACCCAATATTTGAAAACCCATACATATATATACATATTTGAGTTAGGTCTCACTATGTTACCCAGGCTACTGTGCAGTGACATGATCACAGCCCACTGCGGCCTTAACATCCTGGACTCAGGTGACCCACTTCGCCTCCTAAAATGCTGAGACTATAGGTGCATACCAACAAGCCTAGCTAATTTTTGGGTTTTTTTTTTTTTTGTAGAGGAGAGGCCTCACTATGTTGCCTAGGGTGCCATATGGTTTTTAGTTCAGTATTATATCTCTAAATGATATAAGGGCCAAAAAATACCACAATGAATACTTTAAATTTTATATGAATTCCAAGAAAAACAGAACAAAGTCTTTCTTGTGAAAAACTGATCACATTAGATGTATACACTACGAAAGACAAAAGCAGAAATTAAATTATCTGAGAATTTATGAAATAAATTTAAAACAGGAAATCTGACATTTGCTGATATTAAGTGCAGCAAAGAAGTAGGAAGAAAAAATAATTGGTTCAAAATCATGACAGAATAAAATTACAGCAGAGAGGATCAATAATGCAAAAGTATTTTCTTGACAAGACTTTAAAATGTGATAAAAGCATATTGCTGAACAAATCAGAGAAGGCACACATATTTTATTTCTAGATTAAACATGAGAATATCATTATGGCTTTTACAGATATTAAAAGAATAATAAAACCATATCATGTGTATACATTTTAGTGTACATATAAAATAGCAATTTTCTAGAAAATACAACTCACCAATATGCAATACAACAAACAGAAACCTGAGTACATCCTGCAAGTGTTAAAGAAATTTAGTTTGTTATACTTTTCTACAAAAAGTATACTACAAACTCAGATGGTATCACATGTGAATAATAACATTAAAAAAAAAAAACAGCAATCTAATACAAAGGCTTCTGGGTTATAGAAAAAGAGGGATAAGTCTAAGTACAACCTCGATAGCAAAAACTATAAATAAAAATAGTTGAATCTCCTTGTGGAATTGGATAAAGAAATAAATTTTACTGTAAATATACTATATGCACTAATTCTTTTTGAAAGTGAAATAAACAATGATAAATATGGTTTTATTTAGAAACATAAGGCCTTTAAAATTTGGAAAAAATAAAAGTAGGTCACTATAAAAACTGCATAGTTGAAAAACATATCATTGATAAAATAATAAAATGCCACATCAATAGTCAAAAAAATCTATTGGAAATAAGATTATAAAATTGCTTCAATATGAGAAAGTTATAGTGAAAACTTTCTAAATGTAAATAAAATGCTGAAATGTTTTTATCAAACAGGAAATGATATACATGATACACATAGAACTTTTATTGTATCTTCTATGTAACATTAGAGATAACCTCCTGGACAGGGAAAACATATCAAGAAAGAAATCATGGCATCTGAGGAAAGAAAATGAAAGTATGGCCGGGCTCGGTGGCTCAGCCTGTAATACCGCGCCTTTGGGAGGCTGAGGTGAGTGGATTGCCTGAGCCCGCGGGTTCGAGACCCACCTGGGCAGCAAGACCTCATCTCTACAATACATCAAAAAATGAGCCGGGCATGGTAGCGCATGCCTGTAATTCCGGCTACTCGGAAGGTTGAGGCGGAAGGATAGCCGGAGCCCAGCAGGTCGAGGCTGCGGTGGCCGGGAGCACCAGTCTGGGCAACAGAGTGAGACTCCAACTCAAAAAAAAGCAAAAAAAGAAAATGAAAATATGATTATATACAGATAAAAAATCTGTTTTTAAAAAATTACAGACAAAATCTTTGCTTGAAATGATAGATTTAATACATAAAATTGGTGAAGCACTAAACATAAGATCAACATGCAAGCAACAATTGAATTTTTATCTATAGCAACAAAAATTTCATAAGAAAATGTTAAAATAAGAAGGTAATTTATAAAAGCTTGAATGGGCAATACTTATGTTCCTTTATGACTTCAATTCTGAAAAATACAATTCTGAAAATTGAAAAATACATTTTGAAAAGATTGTAAAATACAATTTGGAAAAAATTATTAGAGAGAAATTTTAAAAACTTGAAAAATACAATTTGAAACTGAAAAATACAATTCTAAAAAATACACATAGATAGAGACAAATTTGAGAATATCTAGTATATTAAAGGTCACAGTGTGATATTGATTGGAAAAGTCAACAATAAAGCGGCTTAATTTTTAAAAATTACATTTGAGATTAAAAACAGTCCCAGAACCGGGCTCGGTGGCTCAGCCTGTAATCCCGCGCCTTTGGGAGGCTGAGATGAGTGGATTGCCTGAGCCCGCGGGTTCGAGACCTGCCTGGGCAGCGAGACCTCATCTCTACAATAAATCAAAAATTAGCCGGGCGTGGTAGCGCATGCCTGTAATTCCAGCTACTCGGAAGGCTGAGGCGGAAGGATCGCCGGAGCCCAGCAGGTCGAGGCTGCGGTGGCCGGGAGCGGCCACTGCACTCCAGTCTGGGCGACAGAGTGAGACTCCAACTCAAAAACAAAAACAAAAACAAAAAAACAGTCCCAAATGTAATTTCAGGAGATGTTTTCCTAATTAATTAATTGATTAATTAATTTCATGTCAGAAGGGTAATATAAAGACATCATTACATGGTTAAGAAGACACATCTCACGCATGCGCATGAAAAAGCAATCATCACACTTATGAACTTCAAAAAATACTGAGAGTTTTTAAAAACAGTTGTTTGAGATGTTGTGACAGCATACATTTCATCCACTAAAATACTCTAGTATATTCAGTGTTACAACCATCATTACTATCAAAACAAAACCACTATCAATTAGCAGCAGTCACTTTCTATTCCAACCTCCCCCAAACCCTTTAAACCCTTGGCAATCACCGTTTCACTTTCTGTCTTCACAGGTTTCGCCTATTCTTGATAGTTCATATAAACCAACTCACATAACATGCAACTTTTAGAAAGGGTGAATGCCATAAATGTAATATTCAACAAAAAGAGTCGGATACAATACCAATAATATCTGTACATGGTGGTATGTGCTATAATTCAATAATTATTTGGAAAATTTAAAAATTATTACAACACACAACATAATTCATTTAGGCTTATGAAATCATAATATTATTTCCATTTTATGAAATATAAAATTGCCTAATGAACTCCAAACTCAGGTGCTTTAATTCTAAAATGTATGCTTACAACTATATGTGTAAGAAGATCCACACCTCTGTGCCTCAAGTGCATCTGAGTTTAGTGTTACACAGTTATGTTGACCAGGATCTGATTCTGTGATCCTGTAATGAAAAGAAAATCAGTAATTCTGTTTTATTTTGGAAGACTAGTGCATAAAAAAAGAACACTTTTCCAAATATTATAAAAATGAATACTGTGCAACCAGATAATGACGTTTTAGACATAATATTAGTAAAAGTTAGTTATTAAGGAAAACTGTAAAGTAGTTCCCTTTTACTCTGGTGGGAGTCGTTAACCCCAGTGGATACCTGAAACCACAGATAGTACTAAAATATATACTATTTTTCCCTATACATACAAACCTATGATAAAATTTAATTTATAAATTATGCTTACTCAATAGAATAACAATTACCAATAATATAAAATAATAATTATAGCAACAGGCCTATATCATTACTCTTGTATTTAGAGCCCTTATTAAGCAGACTAAGGATGCCTTGAACACAAGTACTATCTTGTCAAGACATGTCAACTGATAACTGAAATAGCTCCTGAGTGACTAATAGGCAGTAGCATAGACAGTGTGAATACTCTGGACAAAGCAATTATCCATGTCCCAGGTGGAATAGATCCTTACTAAAGAAAAGTTGATCACAGTACTCAGATCAGTACACAATTTTTAAATCCTAAATTGTTTCTTTCTAAAATTTGTCTTTTGATATTTTTGGCTATAGTTGATCCTGTGTAACTGAAACCACAGAATATGGAATTGCAAATAAGGAGGGGGGGTTAGTCTACTGTAGTTCATACTTTAATATTTATATCAACATTTTACTAACTTTCAAAAATTTTTATTTATGTCTATAACTCATCTTAAATATATTCATATTATTCTTCCAATTTCTTTTCATGATTTTTCTTCCATATGTGCTTTTCAAAAAAGTCTTACTTAAGTTTGAAAATTGATCCATTTATTGAGATCCACTGATGATCACTGCTGTTACGAAAGACTGCAATCCACACTGAAAGTGATAGAAAGTCCAGAAGTGTCTAACAGAATAAATAATTTTCATGTAAATAACTTTGACAGATTTAATTAATTTTGAAAGCAGCATTTTTTTCATAAAATCTTTAATTTTAAAAAAATGAATATATTAAACAATATATTAAAGTAGAAAAAATATCGTAGTACCAATTTTTTGTTTTTTGGTATAAATTTAAATAATACCAAAGAAGTTTTGTTAGATGTATATATTGTCTAGTGGTGAAGTCTGGGCTTTTAGTGCAATCATCATCTGAATAATGTACATTGTAACCATTAAGTAATTTCTCATCCTTCGTTCTCCTCCTACCCTTCCATCCTTCAGCATTTTCAAGGTCTATTATTCCACTCTTTATGTTGATTTGAACCCATTATTTGGCTCCCACTTAAAAGTGAGAACATGCTGTATTTGACTTTCTGCTTTGGAGTTATTTCAGTTAAAATAATGGCCTTCAGCTCTATCCCTGTTGCTACAAAGCCGTGATTTCATTCTTTTATGACCGTGAAGCATGACATGGGGGTGTGTGTGTGTGTGTGTGTGTGTGTGTGTGTGTGTGTGTAAGTATCACATTGTTGTTATCCAGTCATTTGTTGGTGGACACTTAGGTTGACTCAATATCTTTCTTATTGTGAATAGTGCTGTGATAAACATATGAGTGAATGTGTCTTTTTAATATGATTTTTAAAATGTGGGTAGATACCCAGTAGAGTAGTAATTCTATGGTAGTTCTTTGAAAAATCACCAAACTGTTTTTCAAAGAGGTTGTACAAACTTACATTCCCTCCAACAATGTATAAGTATTTTCTCCACATTCATGCCAAATCTGTTAATTTTTGACGTTTTGATATTAGCCACTTTTACTGTTGTAAAATGGTATATCATTGTGGTTTTAATTTCCATTTATCTGACAATTAGCAATTTTGAGCATTTTCCATATGCTTTTTGAAGATTTTTACATTTTCTTTAGAAAAATATTAAAGGAGTGCAAATGTTTAATTTTATAATTTCATTCTTTTTCTCAAGTTAATGTGGAAAATTGTCATCCGCATAATCTAATAGTTATCCACATTGCCAAAACTAACAGCATGGATTTGAATAAGTTTCCAGACTGTACTTTCATTTATACAGATATCGTGTCTAAATCAATGTGTTTTTTCACTATGTTACTCAAGAGTTGGAGGTTTAGAAGGGAATTAAAAAGTTACCATTGAAAAAATAAATGACATAGAAGCCAAAAATTGTTTGGGGGTTACCACACTACTTTTTAATGAAATAACCACCCACTTTTATCTGATTTGATCTTGGTTGCATACCTATACTCCAGACAAGGTGGTATATACTTGTCTCTCTACTACAGATATAACCATAATCTGTAAAACTAATAAAATACACAAGCAAGGATGAACTCAAAAGGGTGGAAATGGAAAGACAAAATGGTTTGAAATACCAGGATCGGGGATCAGCAGAGTGGCTAGGTACCTTACTCAACAGAGAAAGCGATATCGGCCTGCTATTTTCCAGAACCCAACCTGCATTAATACGCTGGTCAAGTTCAGCTCACTCTTGATCTGTAGGAAAGGGAGTCCTGCCAGCAACACCAGGAAAGGCTGCTACTACTGGGAAGGGTGATTTACTAGGAAATCTGTTAACAATAAGTGGCTAGAGGAAGAACTTCTCACCCACACCAATAGACACCAAAGTAGGAGTGGGTGAGGGGATGAACAAAGCAACCCCACGGATTAAAACTGTTCTATCCAGGAAGCCTTTTTGTCCTTGAAGGCATAAGACTTATTTCCCCATTTATAGACACAGAATAGAAAGAGAATTTAAATATTCTATGTAAATAATATAGCAGTGAAAATTAACAAACTACAGTTAACTGTAATAATATGGAGTTTTTTCCCAAGCAAAAGAAGAAAAACATAAAAATGCACAGTGTGTGATTCCATTTATATAAATTAAAAAACATTTCAAGTTTATTTGTAATATTAAAAAATTCAAGATAATGGTTTGGGGAGGAGGCAGAAATGATGAGGACATATACAAGGCTGTGATGCAGGGGTTGGAAATTTCTATTTTATTTTTACTTTGCATTAGTTCATTTACTTTGTGATCAATCTGCCCAATTATGATGTGCTTAGTTTTCTTCCTATATAGTAAAATTGCATAACAAAATTTGTTTAAGAATGAAAACATTCATAGAAGCATGATTTTCTATGAAAAAAGCAAGAACTGGAAATACTCAAATGTGCATTAGCAGTATATGGATATAAATAAACTATTTTAAAGTCAAGCAATGGATATACAAAGTTGAAAATAGTCAACAAAATATGGACTGCAATATCAATTATTTCTACAAATATAATATTGACTGAAATAAACTTTCAATAAAGTTTTGAAAAATTTAAAGTCTTACTTTTCCTTCTTCATTATCTATATATAGCAGATTGGAGTTCTTAGAAACACAGGCCTTCACACTCTCATTCCAACTTTTTTTTTCCTTTCCAATGTAATAACTATTGGCATAGGTCAACCACTCTTCTGGACAACGAATACAATTATATGCTGAAGAAAGATTGTGAATTACTATCCAGAATCAATACGAATTTTTTAGAAGTGAAACTTAATTTACATATTTGCAAAGGTATGACATATATTTAAATAACATATCTATGCATCCTCACAAGATGGTGCATAGAATTTAAAAACGCCACTCACTCATACACACCTGCACTGAAAAAGTAGTCTCTTATCCCCTAATTGTGTTCCCACAAACTAACCAACAAAAATACACCCTACATGCATCTTGGAATCACTGAACTGATGTACTTTTTTTGAATAGTAAAATTATTTATCCTCTATAATATTATGGCAGTATGAATTTAAGCTAAATGACCAAAAAAGTGTATAGTGATTTTAAATAAGTATTTTTAGTTATTGTTGAAGAAAAGGGACTACCCTTTCATAATCTTTATTTACAAACACTTATTACTAAATTTTATAATTTATTTCTCCCCCAAAATACTCTGGCTATTTTTTGCACCACTAAGATCCATAGAAAATATGAAATCTACTTATATCAAAACTTTGGAAATCATTACATACCTTTCTTGTTTCTTGTATGTTGAGAAGAATTGGTCTGCTTCTGTGTTGCTATAGCTAGAAAAATTAAAGTAATCCTTATAGCATTATTACTTTAACAATTTATAATCATTTCAGTTTCTTTGAAATTTGACATTTTGTTCAGATTTTGAAAACTTTGAATTGTGCTACGACAAAATTAATAAAGTAATTGAGGCTTTGGAAAAATATTTTAAAATCATAAAAAGCCAAACTTTACCATCTCCTAGAGTATTCTATTTAATTTCAGTTTTTCAAACATGTCTTCAGAGTTTGAAATCAGAACATACACATATAATTAAAAGAAAATACTTTCTATAATTATTCTTTAATTTATACTTTTGACAAATTCATTATAACCATTTCACATTTTGCTCAAAAGCATATGTTAAAAAAAAGATAATTATATTCATTGATATTATATAATGTTTAGAAGCTCTTTTAATCATTAAGGTGAAAAGCTCCTCTTTAATCCTCCAAAATATACTCACAAAGAATAATAATTCTCGTTACCACGGTCACCATTAAGACAAGACAAATGATTCCCAAGATCCCAGCCATGAACTTCTCTGGAGGTGATGGTAAATCTGGAGAGAGAGAAATGAAAACACTGAGAAAGGAGACATGGATACAGTAGTTCAGAAAATTTACGTACAAGAGAACCCACCTGCTTAAGAATAAAATGGATAAACTTGGACCCCAGACCCACATGTCTCATTGCAATCTTTCTCTCAGAATATACCATTGCATTTTCAGTAAATACGATGCTCCATTGTTTGTTGGAAACACGTTTCAACAACGTCTGAGTAAAATTAATCTTCATATTTCATATTAAAATAGCATAATAACTTGGAACTCTGATCTTCACAAATAAAAAATATATGAGCACTCCTTGTTCTTTCTCCACACCTCTGGAACCCAAGCTGCACATCCTGGGCAATTATATTGAGGATGCATTAAATGCTTTACCTTTGCACTGAGGGGTTTTGTCATTGTCTCGAAGATCCTGAGAAGCATTTTGAAGGTTTAATTCCGCATACATTAATCCCTGTTCGATTACTAAATTGGAGTTGTTATTGTCCTTAGGTTTTCTTTGCTGCCTTTTTGAGCTTTTGAGCAAATTCAGTTCTGAGTAGATTACTCTTTGGTTATTCATCTTTGTAGCTGTGTGATGTCAGGAACTGTACCCTATAATAACAGTACTTAAGAAGTGAACACATGGTTTATATAATGACAAGATCTCTAATGCAGTCAAAATGAACAAAATGGAGAATTAAGTACCGGGCTCATTTGACATTGAGTAATCTAAGGTTTTTGCTCTAATTTCTTTTAAGCTTTAACAAGTTTCTAATGGTAAAATATGTATTTTAAAACAGACTATTATACATTTGACAGAATACGATTGCTGGGTCAATGAAAAGCAATGAATTAGTAAGAAATAAACAAGTACATGAATCAAAATTATTAATTAAAGTGTAGTTCCACAGAGATACTTTAACATCAATACAAGATATTACCTGTATTAAAAATTAAAATGTATTAGAAAAACTTACATACTAATTTTTATGGTAATTTTGAAATCCAATATTGGTATAGAGTAGTCTGTACAAGGAGAATAGTAAAGTTGAGATCTATGTTAATTTTTGTTCTAAATTACTTTTTCTAGTAGCTTATAATAATTTATTAAAATAAATTAAAGTTATTAAATAGTTTTTTGATGGTCGATGAGTTCTGAGAAATTTAAAAATATATATATGAAGATTTTTGTATGTTGGAAATGTTATATTAAATAATAAACTTATGCTATTTTAATTATTCTTTTAATAACAATAGGCATGTTATTGCTTCTGATTTGTGTGAGTTAAAGCATAGAAAATAAATCATTAGACACATCTCCTATATTGGTGTGGTACATCTGTTTTAACAATATTTTGATAAACTTTTAAAAAATTTTTGATTGTTTTTAGTTAGGTTTAGAATTGTATGTAATCTACCTCATCTTGATTTTTATTAAACATTGAAACTGTTTTATTTAATTTGCCTAATTTTCTGAGGATTTGTATTTGACTTTCATCAATTAATTAATTTATTTTATACTTTGTTTGTAATGGCTAAGCTAAATATAAATTTTTATGTTATTCAAAAATGCAAAATGCACTTATTACAAAATCCAAAATTAATTGACAGTCATGATGTTTATAGATTTCATTTACATAATATTGACTAATAAACACAAATATGTGAATATGCACTTAACTAACTCTCCAAAGACAACAAATTGAAAACTTCAAGAAATTCTTCAACATATTTCAAATTTTAGCTTTATACTCTAAATTATTCAAATAAAAATATCAATGCAATAACTTTGATTTAATTGTATATTAGTTGTACTTCAATTGCATCCCATCTTGCACTCGTAATCTTCCAATAAATGAGATAAGCTAGTAGATACATGGAGAGTAGTGACACATATCTTCTGTCCCCAGAAAGTCATACATCCTTTAGTGGATAGACTGGGTAATAAGTGAAATTTAAAGGCATAAATCCAGAATAAGAACAAACAACGTCTGTGATTTTAACAGACTGTCCTGCAAAGGTTCAGAGTAATACAAGAGTGAAAAAAGTAGATTTTTCACCAATGAGTCACTTAAAGTTTGGACAGGAAATTCTCACATATGGGCTGTTTTGAAATCAGTTAATCTCACCACACACCTCTAATATGTGGGAGACTTGTCCAATTAAGAGGACAAACTCGACTTTGAAAGTTCATTTCTTCAAGTGCCTCTGAAAAATTGTTTTTATATTCTATAAGATATGGCGGAAAGAGAGGTAACCATCCATTTAGTTAACTCTTTTCCATGTCAATCACAAACATTGCCAAATTAAGTATTGTTAAATAGATGTTTAAAACACATTTTTAGACTACATTGCTAAATCTTAAACATTACTTTTTTCTTCATATCCTCATTATGTCACTTCTAATATGAAGGATGGAATTCTAAATTTTTTTTTTTTTTTGAGTTGGGAATCTCACTGTGTTGCCCAGGTTGAAGTGCAGTGGCACGATCCTTGTGCCACAGCCTTCCAAGTAGCTGGAACTACAGGCACACACTACCATGCCCAGTTAATTTTGTAATTAAGATGTAGGGTACAATTCAGGGTTGGGTATACAAATGTTCATTATGCAGGCACCTGTGTTGAATACGTGTGCCCCCCTCCCGGTTGTTTCCCACTACTGCCAATCCCTTTCTTTATAGCAAAATAAATGTATCTTGAAAGAAGAAAACATCAATACATTTTATAATATATCAGCCTGCTAGAGACTGAAATATTAAGTGACTAATCACTATATGCTTCATTTATTTATCCTCAACCATGACTAGTTATTTCTACTTTTTAAGGAATATTTAGTTGTAAATGATAATAACCCAAGTCAAACCTATATGTGAAAAAAAAAGGAATTTTAAAATCTCACCTAGGAGGTAAAATTTGCAAGTTGGAGTAATGAGAGGTCATCCGCTTATCACCCCCCACAGATACAATAAATTTTCAGTCATTCATGGATAAAAGTGCGTTTGTGGGAGTCTCAGGATTCTGGTAGGAGTTTATAGGTCCCCAGTGAGTCAAAGACCCAGGGGTTGTGTTAAAATGTAGATTTGAACCAGGTGGCAGACTCATGAACAGTGATTCATCTCTAGACCTGAAAATGGCCCCATAATTTTGTAGGTTTGACTTCAGCCCCATTTGGGTTTGGTTGTGCTACTAAAACTATCTGCCGAGGGGCCCAGGGAGACACACACTCTAATGTCTCAGGAGATAGACCCACCAGCTACAGTCTCAGTCTGGATCCTAAAACAACCATCTAACTTGACTTTAGCTAGTCTCAGCTGAAATTTGATATAATTCCTTCATCCACTGGTAATTCCTGAGAGACATGTACATCTGTGTCCCTGAGAAACCCTTGCTAATCTCATTCTATAGAAGTACTGAAATGGTATTGAATCTCAGTTGCAACCACTTTCAACTGTGTCCTGAGCTTCCCATGGAAAATTGCTAGGAGCCTTGCCCACCTGTGCCACCAGTACAGGTATGTTGATTTAATTTCCATAGCAAATTCTGTACCACTCCAGATTCTTGATGCCATTCCCTCTTAACTATAACCGAGAACAATTTTGCTTGCTCAAGGACCTAGAGAGCGGCATGCTTATCCATGTCCCGCTGGCAAACCATTGGCCTAGGTTCCACAGCAGATGATGAAATTTGTCAGATAAGTGGTTTCAGCCCCTCTCTTGGCTTGAGAGCAGTCTTACCCACACAGGAACCAGGAGGGAGATATATCCATCAGTGCTCCATGTAGGCTGATCAGCTGACATTGGTTCTATTTTGGATATTGAAACAATTATTTGGTTCTATTATAGCCCATCTCAACTAAAACCTCAAGCTGGACTGCTTGCCCAAGGACCTGTCAGAAAACACACTTTATCCATGACCAAAGAGGCAGAAATAAAGGCATTAGTTTCAGCTATAAACCCTGAAGAAGCCCTGCGACTTAGTACCAACTCTTCTCAGCCACTGACTGAGGCAGGCCTGCCAGTCAAGGGACAATTCAGAGACCCATAAGAAGCTTTCCTAGGAAATCAGATGACCCATCTATATACCTAGTACCTCGTAACAGGCCCACTACAGACACTGAAGTAGACTTTCATTCCAATGCCAGCCCTATAAATCATGTCCTAGAAGCAGTTCAATCTACTGTGGGACAAGTTCAATCTACTGTGGGACAAGATAAGATAGAAGACTGATAGAGGACTGATAGGTACTACTAACAGGTACACAAGCCAAGGATCCCACTATGAATTCAGTGGCAGCCATGTAATCTGGTTCCATCCCATTCAACCGTGATACTAGAGACAATCTTATCAGCCCAGGAGCTTAACAAGAGAAGGCCTTAACCTCCTAAAACGAGGTTGTAAAGACTGGACAAGGTGCTTGCTCTTTTAAATTCACAGACACCAAAAAGGCTAAATACCAAAAATCAGACAAAGAAGACACTACCAAAGGAAACCAATAAAACGTCAGCAATTGAATTTAAAGAGAAATCAAAATAATCATTATAAAAAAATCTCATTGAGATGGAAAAACATATAGATTGAAAACTAAGTGAAATTTAAAAAGAGCAATTCGTGACCAAAATGAGAATTTAATGTAGAAACAGAAACCATAAAAAAGATCCAAACAAAAATTCTTGATCTGAAGAATACAATAAGAGAACCAAGAAATTAACAGAGTTTAAACACCATACTCAATCATGCAGAAGAATTAGTGAACTCAAAAAATGTCATTTAAAATTAGCAAATTAGATACAAGAAAAAAGAGTAAATAAAGCATAAGAGACTTTTGGGATCAGTTTAAAGCATATTATTAAGAAATTTTTAGCATTTCAAATGATAAGAGAGAAAACAAAGATGGCAAAAATACTTTCTTATTTGAGGAAATGTCTGAAAACTTCCCAATTTGGGGAGTGATATGGAAATCAGGTTCACAAAGCTCAATGAACCATAAGCAAGAACAAGCCAAAGAAGAGTGCTATGATTTATTTTGATAAACATTCCTGGTGCATTTGGAAACAATCAATTTTGTAGTGATTAGGAAAACAGTATTATGTAAGTTAAATCCATTGATTTTGTTAACTTACTTGTTTCTAACTTCTGGTTTTGTTCTTGCTTTGTTTCTTCAACTGATTTTGTTTATTTTATTAGCAATTATTAAATGTACATTAAAATCTTCAACTCAGCCAGGCTTGGTGGCTCAGCCTGTAATACCGCGCCTTTGGGAGGCTGAGGTGAGTGGATTGCCTGAGCCCGCGGGTTCGAGACCCGCCTGGGCAGTGAAACCTCATCTCTACAATAAATCAAAAAATCAGCCGGGCGTGGTAGCGCATGCCTGTAATTCCTGCTACTCAGAAGGCTGAGGTGGAAGGATCGCCGGAGCCCGGCAGGTCGAAGCTGCGGTGGCCGGGAGCGGCAACTGCACTCCAGTGTGGGCGACAGAGTGAGACTCCAACTCAAAACCCCCCCCCAAAAAACAAAAAACCAAAAACTTTAACTCCTTCCATGAATTTGTCTTTGGGAACCAACATTAATTTCATATTTATGAAGCTATATTATCAGGGGCATACAAATTTTGAATTGATATATCTTCTATTTGAAAAGACACTTTATTCTAAAATATATCTCTTTCATAAGTAATATTAATCCTCTTAAAAATATGTTCAGATATTATTAACTTTAGAAACTTCTAATTATTCATATAGTTTCTCTTTTAATTATTTGTATAGCATTATTTTTTAAGTATTACTAGTAAAATTTCTGTATCCTTACTATTATAGATTGTCTTATAAACTGAACATATTTTTAATTCTGTTTGATGATCTCTGACTTTTAATTTGAATATATAGTTTATTATATTTTATGAAATTTCTAATGTAATGTAGTATGACTTCAATTTTTTTGTTTTATATTATTTTCATCTGTTGTTACTTTATTTTGTCTTTTTTTAACAAGTCAATTTTATTTCATTTTATTAGGTTTTTGACATTAAATTTATATTATAGATTTAGCTTTTCATATTTATATTTGTAGTCTACACTATCACCTACTATAAATCTTTGACTTATTTCAAGATTTCTATTATAAGCTCTTTTAACTTTTGCTGCTTCAGTATTGTGCCAGATATTACAACAATCAAACTCTATTCTGTCACTTTTTAATTTTTTTCTATTGTCACATATTTTACTTACAGAAGTTAAAATGAAGTGATTATTGTTGCTATTTTAAACTATTTGTATCTATTTGTTCACACATTTACCTGGCAGAAGCTCATTATTTCTTGTTCAGTTTTTGCTTTCATTAATAATTATATTCTATTGGCCTGAAGAATTTTCTTTATTTTTTGTTCTGCATGTCTTCCAACTGACAATTTTAGCATATTTTGTCTGACATTTTATTTCATATTCATTTTTGGAACTATATTTTCTCTCTAAGTAATTTTACATTTTTAATTTTTTGAATTTTGAATTTATTTTAGCAATTAAAAAAATGCCATTACACTTTTTGTTTTCTGGTTTACAGAACTTTTTTGAAAAAGTAAACCAGAAGTAGCACTTTGTTCTTTTGAAAGTGATGTATTAGTCTTATTTTATAATTTTCTGTTTGTGTTTGGGAAATCTGACTGTGATGCATATTGATGTGTGCAATACAATATCTGGTTCCCTAAAATTCTTGAAGTTATGTCTTTCATAATTTGGGGAAAATCCTTAGCCATTTTATTTTCAAATGGTTATACTGTCTAATGTTTCTTCTCCCTGTATATTTCTAACTTCCAGACATTAAAATTTTAGACTACATCTTACTTATCTCACATGTTATATATTGATTTTTTAATCTAATTTTAAAATTTTCTTCTCTTTGCTTTCTTTTAGATTTTTTTTATTTCTTGATATCTAGTTGAGTAATATACTATTCTCTTGGGTCCAATATGTGTCAAAACACATCATTCAATTATTATTTAATTTTAATTCTAAACATCTATTGATTTTATACAAGTTCTAATTGTCTATCAAAATTATTTATATTTTCATTTATTTTGTCCACTTTTCTGCTATGTGCTTTAAGGATTAATTATAGTTTAAGTCATTGTCTACCTAGTCTTACATTTGAATTACCTGCCTTTATTTCCTGTTTTTTTTTTCCTACTGAATATTTGTCTCATATTTTTGTCCTTTTCAATATGCCTTTAAAGTGCAGATTTTATCTTCCACTAGAAAAGCATTATGATGAGGCAAATCTAATGAGGAATTGAATGCTTCAATTTAGTCAAAAATTAACCTGCTACTGTTATTGTAGTTTTTTGTTTTTTGAGTTTTTTTTTTGAGTCCGAGTCTTCCTGTCACCCAGCTGGAGTGCAGTGGCACACTGATGGCCAACACAGCCTTTCGCTGCTGGGTTTCAGGTGAGCATAGCAAGCATCTTTTTCCCTAGCTCGTAAAAACTGGAAAATCCACATTTGTACTTCAGAGAGTTTTAATCTAATTTTCTAGTTTTAATAACATTTAGTTTCTAGTTATCTCAAATGCCTGTTAAAAAAGCCAGCCAAAAGAGTCATGAATTTTTAAAATTTTACTCTGTCTTTTAAAAACTTTTGGCCTAACTCTCAAGGATTCTATACAGTCACAAAAATCAGCAAACATCACATAAAAAACTAGCCTTCTGTCTGTAGCACCTAACCATTCCAGTGTGCTATGATTAACATAATTACTAAAACTTTTGCTGGTTTCTCTTTTTTCTTGTAGTGTCCCAAAAATGAAAATACTCTTAGAGAAAAATTAGCAGTTAATGTAATTTTACCTCAGAATTATACACTCCTATCTAGAATTTAATATATGAGAGAGATCTCCTTAAAATGGAATTTACTTATAAACAATTGTGTATTTATCCTTACACGTTTAAACTTAAGTCACCTTCAAAGTATTCTCCATTTGATGCAGTACACCTATTGAGATTGTTTTCCACTGCTCAAAACAGTTTTTGAACTCATCGATTTTAATGCCTTGTAGTGCTTCTGCCTTTTTTTGATTGTTTGTTTGACCTCTTCCACATCAACAAAACGTTTCCCTTTGAGGACTTTTTCATTCGCGGAAACAACAAAAAAAAACAACAGTTGCTCAGGGCGAGATCAGATGAATAGGTAGGGTGAGGCATGGGGGTCATGCTGTTTTTTGCTCAAAAAACTGCTGAACGCTCAGCACGATGTGGGCAGGTGATGCATGCTGTTTGTGTAAACCACCCAGTATGAAACGGACAAAGGTGCTGAAAGACTCTCAAAAAAAGTAAAAGAAAAATTCACTGAAGTTAAACACAACCTCTCAGAACAACACTAGCTGGTATACTGATGCCAATAGATACCTAGAACACTTACCTAGAGGGGAAAGTCTGTACAAGGGGCCTGCACGGCAAAGAATAATTCTTTTTTTGGTGGGGTCACCCATCGATAGAAAAGAAAAAACAAAATAAAATCAAGAAATATAAAAAGTTATGAGGAAGATTGCAATAATAAATCCTTCCCTATCAGTAGTTACTTTAAATGTAAATCAAAGTGATTAAGAGACTTGAGTGGCTGAATAAATACAAAATAAGATCACACTACATTCTGTCTACAACAGACACACTTTTGTTATAAGCACATTTGTAGTCTGGAAATGAAAGGACTGCAAAAAATGTTTCAAGCAAACAGGAGTCCCCCCCCAAAAAAAAACCAAAAAAAAAAAAAACAACCCAAAAAACAGAGGTGGTCATATTTGTATCTGATGAAATGAACATTAATTCATAATAATAAAGGACAAATTAACCAAGAAGACATAACAGTAATAAATACACAAAAGCACCCAAATATGTGAAACAAATATTGAAATAATTGAAGGGAGAACTATACAGCAATACAATAATGGATCTTAATACCCCACTTTCAATAATGGATAGAACAATCAGATGGACGATCAATAAGAAAATGAGGACTGTAACAACACTGGAGACCATTTGGACCTAACACATAGATACACATCACTTCAACAAAACAATAGCAGAGTACTCATTCTTCTCAATTGCAGACAGAACATTCTCCAGGATGTATCACATGTTAGGCCACAAAGCAACTTCTGATGTATTCAAGACGACTGCAGTCATATCAAGTATGTGTCTGACCCCAGTGGAACGAAACTGGAAATTAATAGCAAATGGAAACTGCAAAATTCACAAATATGTAGAATTCAAACAACAGTCTTGAACAACTAAGGAATAAAAAAGAATCATAAGAGAAATTAAGAAATAACTTGAGATGAGGGAACATGAATTAAAGCACACCAAAGATTATTGGATAGAACAAAAGCAGTACTAGGAAGGAAGTTTAAAGGAATAAATGCCCACGTTAAAGATGAAGAAAATTGAACTTAAATTTACACCTCAAGAAATGAAAAAATAAGAAGAAATAAAACCTAAAGTAGTAGAAGGAAGGAAAAATAAGATTAGAGCAGAAATAAATGACGTAGTTAGTAGAAAATTAGAATAAAAATTAATAAAATGTAAAGCATGGTTTTTGAAAAGAACAATAGAAATTTAAAAATCTTATCTAGAGTAACTAATTAAAAAAAGAGACACATCAATAATCAGATATTAAGGAGGAGTTATTACAACTGATGGCACAAAAATAAAAATAATCATAGAGGTATACAATGAAGAAATTGGATAATTTACACCAGCAATTTGGATAATTTAAAGGAAGTGAATACATTTTTAGAAAGACACACTGCCAAGATTGAATCATGAAAAAAATTTAAAAACTAAAAAGATCTACAACTAGTAAGGTGATTGAATCTGTGAACAAATGCCTCCTAACAAAGAAAAAACAAAGACCAGATAGTTTCATTGGATAATTTTTTGAAATATTTAAAGAATAAGCATCAATCCATCTCAAATCTTCTAAAAAAACTAAAGAGGGGAGAAATATCTCCATATTCATTTTATGCGAATAGCATTACCCTGATTCAAAACCTAGTGACATTTATTTTTGAAATGCAAGGGTGGTACAACATATGAAATTAATATGTTAATAAATTAATATCATGAACCACATTAACAGAATAAAACATAAAAAGCACACAATTATTCCAATTGATACAGAAAAACTATTGAAAAAAGTAAAACACCTTTTTATGAAAAAAACAAGCAAAAAGTCTAATAAACTGGGAAATTGTCTCAGTAGATTAAAGACCATGTATTACAAGCCCACAGCTAACATCATATTTATGGTTGGAAAACTGAAGTCTTTTTTCTAAGATTGAGAGCAAGACAAATATGTAAGTAATTTAATAATCTTAAAACGGGAAGATTATCTCAGGTTCTTCAAATAGGACCGAAATACAGTTACATACATTCTTATAAGAGGAAGACAAAGGGAGGTTTCAGACAGGTATAAAGAACAAAACCATGAAGATGAAGTGGAAAGAGATTTTGAAGATGTTTGATTTGAAATTAAAGTGATACATTCAGAAGCCAAAGTCAACAGTCAGCACAAGCTGAGAGAAGCAAGAAGTAGATGCTGCCCTCGAGCTTCTGGAAGGAGCGTGGACCTAAAGACACCTTCATCTCAGTCCAGTGGCACTTATTTTGTATTTCTGGAATCCAGAAATGTGAAGAATAAATGTATGCTATTTAAAGCTATCATGTCTTGGTAATTTGTTACAGCAGCTACAGAAAATCAACACAGTCACATTTCCTTATTTGCTAACAAGGCTTTCTGATCATTTTAATTTGTATTTTAAGAACTTGCAAATGATACATTATGAATAGTCTAAATCCAATTATGCTCCCAACGTGTCATGGACCATATGATGACTCTTTAGAGATGAGATAGGCTCACTTACCTAGGACAAGTTAAGAGAATGGAAAAAATATAGCTCTAGTTTGCAGATAGTTCTGTACAAATTATTGAGGCTGGCTCCAAATGTACCCCTGCTGTGTTAGAATTCCATGTAGAGATGACCTTGTAAAAACGTAGTGAAAAAAAGAAAAGTCAAATCAGTAGGCAGAACTCTAACTAGTTAATCTTTTTATCCTTTTCTCCTTTTTTACTATATTTAACGCAAATATTTAATGAGTTGCAGTGTGATCAGAGTCTTTGCAAAATGACAGTAAGTTGAATATGTATTTTAGAATTTTAAAAAGTGAAAATATTGTGCCATACCCAAATTCCCAGCACAGTGAATCTGCTGTAGGAGAAACTCTTATTAAGCAACTTGACAGAATAATCATCTTATGGATTTCCTCTAATCTTTTGAATTCCATACCACAGAACAAAGAATCAAAGAATGGTTGATATTTGCAAAGATGTTCACTCTCACTAGAACTAGAAAAACTTTTTATTATGCAATTACATCTTATTTCCAATCTAACATTGGTATAGATTTTTTTTTAAATCTGAAAATTTTAATATGTCAGAAAAGTGAATAGATTAGAGAAGACTTACATACTGGTGATTCAAAACAAAATACAGGCATTCTGCAACACAAAAGTGGAGGTGTCTGCCTTACCAGTTCTTTTTTAATATTTGTCTTCAGAAGATGAAAATTCAGTTTTGCATGGGCAGTGTGATTCTTTGGCCAGATTTTGGCTTGTTTGGATAGATAATAGCAACTATTTCCAAATCTAATCTAGTGTTTTAAATAAAAAATAAAGATTCTAAAACACATAAACATATCAAATAAAATATATAATAGTCTGTTTATTTCAGATTAGGTTCATATAAAGTGCATTTTATCAATAAAATTTATTATTCAGTGAATTCTGTCGTTAGTAAGGGGAATACTTATCTTGCTCAGAAACTAAAAAATGTATTCTACATTTGTAAAATAACCATGTATTGCTCAACCTTCTAGCCTGCCATTTTGTTCTACCTAACTGAATAACATTTCTTATGCACTTACAAACACACACACATTAACACAGAGTCACACACATATAGACCATCTAAATTAATGAGACAATGCTAATGAGTCACCAGAAACGAACAAAAGAAATAAACAGGTATTCACAAAATCCAATAAAATAGGAAATTTTCATTTATAAAACACATTATTGCAAATCGAGATAATAAAACAATTTTTGCCTATAAGAACATTAAATATTTTAAATATTTAATAGATTTTTGAACTGAAAAATGACTATGAATAGAAATGTATTAATCACTATTCAGTAACACAAAATATGCAGAATTTTCATTTTCCATTTTAAATAATTTATTCTAGGTAAGTACTAAAATATATTCAAAGTTATGCAACACCAGGTGTTTTTAATTTTATTATTCCTAGTAGATATATTAGAAAACAAAAGAAAAGATTATCAACATAAATAGTCAAAATTAAAGGAGTTATTAAGTTTGGTACATCTATAAAATAGAACACCATTATTTATTAATAACGCAAATATTATTGACATGTAAAGCAAAACAATAGATTTATAATATGATGTTTTTGAAGTGACTGTGTGGGTAGAGTTTTGAAAGGTTTGTGTTATTTTAATTTTATTGAAAATAAAAGACACTTTAAAAACCACTTAAAGGTAAAATTTGGCATAGTTACAAATATTGAATAACAAAAAAAAGCATACATAGGACCTTTTTTATGCCCATGATTATTTCCTAAATGTTAATTTCTATAAACAAGTTGAAATAAAATAAAATAAAAAATTTAACATTTCATCATATTGTTTTCTGAAAGTGCTTAGTCAATTCATGTATCTACCAGCAAATATGATGGTCAATTTAAGGGCGTGATGGGATTGTAACAATGTTGCTGTTTAAATAGTTGGAATTATTAAACTATTTTTGTATTGAAGAGGAATGAAAATAGCCTTTGTTTTTGAGAATAAATAACACAATTAACATGGTGATAAGATAATATAGAAACTGGCGCAAAATTGAAGCATCACAGAGATTTACATAACTCATTTTGCATCAGGTATTCAAATTTCAGATAAATAAAAATGCTAAATGTAAACCATTGGGTGACATAAGAATTAAAACAGAGATAGTAATTATAACTATCTAACTGCAAATAGATGAGGAAATGAATTAGGCTGAACTATAGATATGCAATATTTGTATACAATGTAATTATTTTTATCACCAATATGCATATTAAAATATTTCATAATGAACCAGAATTATAAACTAATATATTAATGATGTATAACTTTTTAATTATAAATAACAGTGAAAACTTACAGCCAAGTGTAATTACACAGATTTGGACATTGTGCAGGAAAGGAAAATAAAAATCATTTTTATAAACTTCTGGTAATCTATGACTCAGTACCACTCTACTGGGAAAAAAATGTATCAGTCTGTAGCAAAATCCGAAAAAAAGATAGGCATCTATTAATACAGCATTTCAAAACAATGATAATATGACACCTTATTTAATGTATTCATTTGGAAAAGAAAGCTATCTAGCTGGAAAAACAAAACAAAAAAATTCCAGACAAAAGTAGCACAATGAGAGACAGTTATGTTCTTCTTTTATGCTATTGTTTCTAAAATGAAGCCATACAATATTTTAAAAAATACTTTTTTCTATAAACTATGATTTAATCTATTCTGATTTAAGAGCTAAAATTACTATCTAAGATTGACAAACATTTTTAGCTGTTTAACTAAGTGAAAACAATTATACTCACCAACTTGAAGAATAAATTTAAAAAATTTTGTAGAAGAATCGCAGGTATAAAACAATGTAAATTTTTGCAGACTGAAGTTAGTAATACTGTAAAGCTGATTATCTGGTGTAAGAACCTACAAGCAAGACTTTAGGTTAGGAAAATCTGATAGTGACGTACGATATTTTGTTAATTATAGTCTGTGAAAAACTACAAAGGAAGTTCTCATGTAACTGCTGATTTGTAGTTTACCTTCTCCACAAACTACATATCAGGGGCTCAAAACACTGCTTTAATATGCCATGACCTTTGATAATGTGAAAAATATTTCACAAATCATGAATATTTCCACTGAAAATTAATGAACAAAATATTAAATTTAAAGACTGCCTAATGAAAGCCTCCCCATATCAAGACTGATGCTTCAGGGGAAAAAGAAAAATAAACTGAATGACCTGTAGCTTTAGAGATTATATGAAAAGACAATGCCACAGGATACATGTAAAAGCAGGCAGATTTGTCGGAATATAAATTGCACTTTTGCTATACTGGTTAAATAAATTATAACTAATAATCTTTAGTGGTATCTTATATTAGAACCCATTTGCAGAGTTGGATTACATTTTGTTTAGTATTGTATTCTATAGTATAATGTAGTCTGGTGTGTATTATAATACACTATATAATTTAAGACTTAATTGGTCACCGGTTTGCAGGTAATGAAGACATTACCTTATTATAAACTTTCAAATTTGTCTCTGTTGTTTGTTTGTCCCTGATGTCTCTGAACCATACTACTGTCATTCATCTCCTCTAGACTCTCCCACTTTCTTATTTATAAATTAGGTTCATTTTCTCATTACAGTTTATTTTGCTTCTCATTGTTTATGTTCTGCCAGAAACCCACTCTATTCATCAATGACAATTAATCACAAACTTCTCTCCATCAATGTCCATTCTCATGATGCTTCTATGCCCTGGTTATTCAATCCCTGGCTCTTCCATCTCCAAATGACTTCATCATTCTGCTCCTGCCATTCATTCCATTAGGACCACTTGGGTTCTGTCATAACCTTTAAAGGCATTTTTTTTAAACCTCTGATTGAGACATGCCAAGAAAAATGAAAAATAAAAACAAACTTTACAATAACAAATTTGGCCAGACAATATACAAATAAAATATTTATTATAAATTTAAAGTTGCATATATTAAGAGCACATAGAAATGAATAAGAAAAGGCCAGCAATCTTCACAAAAGAACAAAAATTGTGTGTGTGTGTGTGTATATATATATAATATACATAAAAAGCTACAAATAAATTAAAGAATGTGAAAGAATGCTGTTTCTGACTGGCAATGAGATGCAATTAAAAATAAAGTGAAGAGCACTGGTTTTTGACCATCATATTGATACAGTTAATGAGCTCCTATATAAAGAAAGACACATGTTAAGATTAGCAAATGTGTTTTTCAGGGATTATTTTCACAGGTTGGAGTATGCAAATCTACATATTTATTCTGTACCCAAATCTCTTATACTAAATAATAAAATAATGAATCAAGGGAGTCAAAATCTATGAAAAGATTTTCAGATATCAGTGACTGACATTCTTCAAAAAGGAAAAGCTTAAATATATTATGTATTACAAAATAGAAAATACTATAGTCATTGAAAACAGTAAAGGTAATATATATGTAATGACAAATGAATTCAAATATTTATATTAAGAGAAAGCCATTTGTTTGACAATATATCTCGTGTGTTAGCAAGATAGATGATCATGTTTATGGGAGGAATATATCTTTAAGTTATTTAAATGTTTAACATATTAAAAATATATACGACGGGGGACACTGAATTCCTTTATAACAAGTTGTGTATACTTGCATGTTCATACTTCAGTCACCTTCAAAGTACTCTCTATTTGATGCCATCCATTTAACGAGATGCCGGCTTGTTGTATATCACCACTTAATTCAGTCAGAGGCAAAAATTTTTCTATGTGATTCTTATCTGTTTTTAAAATCATAATGAATCTAATATATCTTTTAAATCTTGTAATAGCACAAAGCAATACAATTATGACTTAAGAACTATAACATCACTGTAGGAATTGATCTTATGTGCCTTGTAGAATGAGTTTCTGAAATTAAACATCTTCAGGAAAGTTCATTAATTTGGGTAAAGAGGAACAGGGGAGGAGCATTTCTCTTTTTAACGTTTTAACAGTCATAATGTTACTTTATTTACAAAGCATAACTACAGACTTTAGGACTTTGTCTCTCAAAATACATTGTAGTGTATCTTCAAATAACAGGATATAACTGTTAACACACTAATTAGGCAAACAAATTGGTATGGTTGGATTGATCATTTTTATAGCTAATGCAAAACTGAGCCTACAGCTGAAATTTCCTAAAAGAAACAAATAACGATGCCTTCCTTGGATGCATTACTGTAAATACATTATCTGGTTTTGAGAGAACCAGTCCATTCTGCTTGGACACTCTGGTTTCATAGTGCTGTCTTAGAGGTGAACCAAATGGAATACTTCAGAAAAAAGCAACCAAGAGAATGAAAGTCCTATTTGTAAAGAAAGAGCCGAAGGAAATTAGAGTTGAGAAAGGAGGTAGTTAGAAAACAAATAGGCAGGCAGACAGGATGGGTCCCCGTGACAAAGTAAACTTCCTGCAAGCCTCTCAGACTGTAGCAAAAACACTGGCTTCCAAAACAAACTCTCTGCAAGTCCCTCAGACTAGAGTAAAAACAATCCTTGGAATCCAAAAAGGATCCATGATACCTCCAGCTGCTTGGTGCTGAGTGCCAACCAATCAGCTCACTGATAGGCTCAAACCTCTGCTAATTGGTGTTTAGTATTGATCAATCAGCACAGCTAGTGCCATCCAATCAACTCACTACTGATGCTAGCCAATCAGTTGGATCCTAGGACCTTATAAGGACCTGGTTTCAACCCCACATTGGTCCCTTCCCGCTTGGGAGTTTTTTGCCTTCTTAGTAAACTGCTTTCTCATCCTCTTGTTGTCCGTGGACCCTCATTCTTGGGCGGAGACAACCCGTCGGAAGAGCTGCCACTGAAAGTTGCTGGAGATGCTGAAGATCATCGGAGCTGAAGAACTGCACATGCTGGTGGCTGACTTTCCAGTCATGGGAGCCCAGAGCAGCGAAGACCAGCTGAGTGGCAGAGATCCGATGGGGCTGACAGTGGAGTCGCTGGCAAGGCTGGCGGCCCATGGACCACAGAACTAAACAAGTCAACAATCCTCGAGGCTGGCTTGCCGGGCAGATCCAGGAACTAACTGCAACACTCTTAGGGGACCCAGCTTACCAGCTGATCAGATTTAAAAACAAACAAACAAACAAACAAAAACAAAAAACAAACTATATCAGAGTCTTCAGCCTGGAGAAGAGTTAAAGGAGTCAAGATAACAGATTTAGAATCATTGAGGAATGAGACTCGTTCTGTCTCCTGGGAGAAAACCAGTCACAAAGATAGAAATTATGAAGAGGCATATTCTGATTATTAAGGTTCAATGTAAAAAGAAAAAGCTAATTAGCACTATAATGTAAGTGACTTTACATATTCCTTCAACAGAGCTACATAAACCATGGTGTGCATATGTTTGTGGGTATTTAATACATATTCTTCTAAAAAGATAGTGTATTAATATTTAGGCGTTCTGAAAGATTGATGGATCTGATACAATGTGGACCTTTTCATGTATAATTTGTGAACTAAATAATTTTATTTGTATGTAATCTCATTTTTTATTTTCTCTCTTTTTTTCTTTTTTCACAGTTTTACGACTTTTGGGATAACTCAGTTTACTGATGGAGTGATCTATGAGACTGATGAAACTGAAATAAATGTTTCCTGACCTAAAGAACCTACTGGATCAGTACTTGGGTGGGGTGAAGTGAATCTGCTGCTAGCACTTCCTAAACATATAAGGCTAAAAAAATAATTGTCTACAACGCAAATAGTTCTATACAGAGTAGTAATAATAGAAGAAAACAGAATCAATAAAAATATGACCCTTGACAATTGAAACACAGTCCCTTGTCTACTTATTCTAAATCTAACCTCTGTCACATGCATCAACCCAACCAAATTTGTGAGGTTACCAAACTTTTTGCATATACATCATCCTTAGTTTATCTACTTACTCTGCAGTCCTCAACGGCTCATTCTATAGCTCACATTCTCTTAGCAATGGCTTATATGTCATTCAGAACATTTTAACAGGACTTTGAAAAAAATTAAAATTAAACAAAAGTTACCAAAAAATTTAATTCTTTAAAATTGCATTCTTGTGTATCTCAAAACTTGAGAAATGTCTTTTTGGTCAATAGCCAAAACTCAAATAGTAATAAACTCACTGTTTTTGCAACGGCCAGACTTCACATACTGATGATGTCATGTTTAGTAATCAATCTGTGGTCTTTATTTCAGCTAATGCCACCCTTCGATGAGGTGAATAAGGTAACTCAGAATCACACCATAATCTTCATATCCACAAACTCTGGCATATCTGCTTCTTCCAGGAATATGTCAGGGCATATGGGTGCACTTGGGAGGGTAGGGATGGCTCCTCCTTTTATCCATCCCATCTTCCCACAAGAAAAACAATATGCAATTCTCTGTAATTTCTCCTGGAGAGATGGTCATTTGATCCAATACAAAGTATACTTTCAAAATTACAATTTCTTCAAATAAACCCTCTGCAGTTGCAGCAGAAATGATGTCTCTATCTTTGAACTTTCAAATATTCAGTGCTATCTTATTAATTATATAAAAACAGCATGTTACAGACCCCATTTTAGAACATGTAAATGAAAGAACTGAATCACAGAAATTGAATCTGAGGTCTGATAATGTCTACACACTGGCTTCATTAGAACACCAGAACGTCAGATTGGAATAACTTCAAAGATAATTTTAAATAAGAAGACAAGCTGGTAAACTAAAGTCTGTAATCACTGAAATGGAGACCAATATAAATTGGAGGCACCTAAATATATCAAATTCCATTTCCCAAATTCCTTCAGTTGAAGAATACAGTAGCTGAGAAATTATAATGGTCAATTCTGACATTAATTACACCTTTACCAAAGAGATTGGTCTTTTTCATGCCTGAAGACCATATTTTAATCCTAGTGCTATTTAAAACTTTTATAACAATATGAAGTTTATAAATTCTGTGCCACAAAACCTCCCAAATCAGAGATTCACTATCAATACACCAAAAACTCAGGACAAAGAGGATTATTTGTAAACTAAGGGGAATTGCATTGCCTATACCTTTTGAACTACCCAGCTTTAAGCCATTGTAAACAGTGGGAGATTCTACAATATATCTGATCCAAAAGTTCTATATATTTTTGAAACTACAGATAAATTCAAATAACTAGTCTTTTATCAGAAGAAAAGTTTCATCAATGCATAGAATTTTGTTAAAAATTGTAAGTGTCATGCATGATATGGTGTTTATATTAAATGTCAGCCCACATTGCTAATGATGTCTCAGGCTAACTTTATGGGCAGTTAAAATTTATGGCGCCGGACTCGGTGGCTCAGCCTGTAATCCCGCACCTTTGGGAAGCTAAGGTGAGTGGATTGCCTGAGCCCTCGAGTTCAAGACCTACCTGGGCAACTTGGTGAGACCTCATCTCTACAATAAATCAAAAATGAGCTGGGTGTGGTAGCACGTGCCTGTAGTTCCAGCTACTTGGAAGGCTGAGGCGGAAGGATCACCGGAATCCAGCAGGTCAAGGCTGCAGTGGCCGGGAGCGGCCACTGCACTCCAGTCTGGGTGACAGAGTGAGACTCAACTCAAAAAAACAAACAAACAAAAATTTATAGCATGAAAGGTAATTTATTAAAAGACTGGATTGTTCACTCCCCACACAATCCCATTACAGAAAATTCTCAGTCTGCAAAATTCAATGGTTGAGTGTTCACAATAATATCTCACTTATGAATTTTGACAGGAGAAAATTATAGAATAATTGATTTTTATTGCTTGTAAAGCTTTTAGTGAAAAGCTCTATATACAGAGAATAGGAAAAAGATTTAACAATTTCAACTGCTTGCTACTAATGTTAGGGGTGCCTAATATTGGTTATGGGAAAGAAAACAAATTTCTATGGTATTCTTAGCCATATGTTTGTCTTTGATAAAAAATTTCACATGTGATTGTTGGGAAAATAAAGTTTCAAAAACCAAGAACAGCAGAAGTATCTCTGACTTTTTTTTCTAATCTAGGACTAGTGACAGTATCGTATGTATCTTAAATTACACTAAATTTTGTAAATTTTATTTTGTTTTTTTTTTTCAAATTTCAGATTCAGGGGGTACATCTGTGTGTTTGTTACATGGCCATATTGTGCAGTTGTGTGGTGATGAGGATTGAGTCTCAAGTGGCCCATTCCCCAGATGGTAAACATTGTGTCCCATAGGTAGTTTCTGAAACCTAGTTTCCCTAATGGTGTCCCCAGTGTCTATTATTTCAATCTATGTATGACTGTTTAGCTTCTCCATATGAGTGAGAACATGTGGTGTTTGGTCTTCTGTTTCTGAGTCAGTTCACTTAGGATGATGATCTCCAGCTCCATCCATATTGCTACAAAGAACCATGATTTCATTCTTTTTATGGCTACATAATATTCCATGATTTATACATACCACATTTTCATTACCCGCAGATTGAAATTTTAAATTTATAACTAGCCACTGTAGAGAAATGAAACTGATATTTCAAAAGAAGAAGAAACATAAGCAGAAAGTTATAGACACCATCAGTAGTTCAGGAAAAAAACATGATAAAGGTATTAATGACAAATGTCATTATAGGGATGCAAAAGTAAATAACAATGATAATAATAATAACAATAGATTTAGAAGTAATGCTCCCAGAACTTGATGAATGGATGATTGACCTTCAGGAGGCTAAAAGAGAATGTGAAGAGAGGAAATAAAGGATTGTACAACCATTTTCTTGAGAACTGAGCGGGTACTGGAGGCAAAGATTACTTCACATATGGACAGGTTGAATATGATGTGCCTAAGGTCAGAGTTTGAGAAGTCAATGTATCCAAACCTGGAGTTTTAAAACACTAAAGGCTAGCTTCAGATAATTAGAATGGGCTCACTCTGCTATATATAAAGCACTGAAGTGATCTGTCTGTGACAAAAACACTAATTTAATTCTTGATATTTTTAGATAAATGTTTGAATATCTTCTTGACTCTAGTCAGAGATCCATTCTGTTCAGGAGATCTCTTTTAAATAAAAAAAGGCTGGTAGGATGCCAAAATGGTGATGGAGTGGATCAGAGTATGTGAGTCTCTGTAAAAGAGAGTGTGCATGGGCATGAATATGTATGCAAGCGTGTGTGTGAGTCTAACTGATGCAGGAACAAGCGGCCTGAGCTCTCTTGCTGAGGTGACTGTCCCACGTGCTTCTACTCTGATACCAGTGTGATCTGCAACCCAGAGGCAGGCACCATCTCTGGGACCCTGCCTGGAAGAAAGCAGTTGCTGCCTGGCACCACCCACCACCACAGCCTCCAGTTCAGATATTTGCAGTGGGGACTGCAAAAGAAATATAGCAGAGGAATTAGTCACTAAGTCCCAGCAGAGGAGAAGACAAAGAGAAGTCATCATCATCTTTGTCCTGAAACCCGGGAGGAGACAGGCTCCGGCCTGCCTGTGTGAATAGCAGAGCTACTCCCTGAAGCTGAGGGGAGAATTCAGCACCTCCCTGAGGTTAATCACTGTCAACCCAAAGAGGATACTCCAGGTCCCGGCAAGGAGACTCAGTCGCCCCATCCCCCACTTCGGCCCATTCATGTGACTATGGGTACAATAAGAGGAGAAGATTCTAGCTGACAACAGATGAGTGGGGGTGAGTTTTAAACTGTTTCAACTCCTTTCCCCCAGCAGTTTACAAGGTGTGTGATCCATACAGTGAATGATCTGATTAGTACATGCAAAGAGGGCTTAACACAGGTGGGATCTGTTGGGGGTAGTTCATAACCTTCTGCTGACAGCATGGTGAGCTGGGAGACTGATCTAGAGGTAAGAGTCCCCTCCCCTCTGCTGCAAGCCAAGAGCAACAGTATTTGTGTCATACTGACAAGGAAGTCAAAGTTTCAAAAATGGCCACAAGTGGGTGTTTGGTATTTTTGTTTTCCTTTTTAAAAAATTATTATTTTTCCTTGCTATCTATGTAAATTTTGTGTGTGTGTTTTATTTTTCTTCTTTTTTGCATAAGAACTTATATGAGTGTTAAAGTGTCCTAATATTGTCAGTTTTAGCTCTTTTTTTTTTTTTTCAGTTTTACTTGTTTGTCTGTCTGTTGGTTTATTTGTTTCTCCTTGTCTGCCTCTTACTCTTCATTGACCTTTCCCAGATTTTTTTCCTTTTCCTTATGCTATTTTTTACTCATGGGGTATATATATATATCTATTCCCATTTCATGAACATATTGTAAGGTGGTGGGAATTGGATCCCAGGGAGCCCACACCTCAGTCAGCAAATATCATGATCTGCAGGCAACTCTTGAATCTTAGCACCTCCCCATGCACCTTATTCAAGTCTCAAAACAGCAAAAGTATAGCAGAGTTCCCCACTCCTAATCCAGCTTCAAAATGGAACAAACACAGAGGCTCTACATAGGGACGAATAGGGAGTTGAGCAAACTGAAGTGAAAACTAGTCCCTCTCTCACTGAGCAATGAAAGTAAAGAGGAAGGAAAAATCTGTCACAAATGAAGATAAATCAATGAAAATACACAGGTAACCCAGAGAGCACTAGAAGGCCAGTGCTGGAGAGTACAGACCTCAGAACTCAAACAATGAAGAATGCCCAGGTTGACTGGTCTCACAAATGCAAGGTAAAGGAAGGTTTGGAGAAGATAGAATCTCAGGGCTTGAAGACTAAAATATGAAAATAACCCGATCTGTTAAAAACATAGAAAGAAAGGTTAAAAAGATAAAACAAAGCCCTCAAGAGATGTATGATTATATTAGGAGGCTGAACATATGCCTGATCAATATTACTGAAGCAGAAAAGGAGACAGAGAACATCATGGAACAAGCATTCTATGAGATAATCTGAAAAAACTTCCCTCATCTCAACAGAGATGACACTATCTAAACACAAGGCATATAATGAGAAGACCAATCCCTAGATACATAGTAATTTGCTTACACAAAATAGGCATAAAGGAAAAAAATCTCAAAGGCAGTAAGAGAGAAAGGTCAGACTACCTACAAGGGAAGACCAATTAGAATAACAGCAGACTTATCTACAGAAACATTATAGGCTGGAAGAAACTGGCATCTAATCTTCAAACTTCTGAAAGATAAAAAGTTACTCCCCCCAAATTTTTCTACACAACTAAACTAGCTTTATCAGTGTTGATAAATTGAAATCCTCCCCATTCAATCCCTAAGAGTTTAGCTGTTGCAAGATCAGTTACAGAAGACACTTGAGAAGATATTAATCAAGAAGAAAGAAAAAAATAATGACCACACAATTTTCAAGAATGCAGGAAAGTAGAGAATCAACAAGCCTATATTATGATTGCAAAATTGAAAACACTCACATTTATCAACCCCAATATTCAAAGAAAACCAACAAGCAAATACATAAACAACAACAACAGCAGCAGCAGCATTATAAGAGCCTCATGGTAGGGATAAACTCTTACATCCCAGTAATCATGAACATGAATAGACTAAATGCACCACTGAAAGACATAGAATGACAAAGAACCACAGCCCAACAACATGCTGTTAAAAAAACCACAGCCCAACAACATGCTGCCTCCAAGAAACACACATCACTACAAAGGATACCCACAGACTCAAAGTTAGAGGATGGAAAGCAAACTATCAGGTCAATGGAACACAAAAAAAGACAAGAGGAGTCAACATCTTAATATCAGGCAAAACAGCCTTCAAGCAATAAATAATTTTAAAAATATATGGAAGAACATTACATAATGATAAAAGGTTCGATCTATCAACAAGAAGCAGTCATAATAAGCATATATAGACCCAACACAGGAGCACCAGCTTTTAGTAGTACTAAAGTAACTACTAAATAAACTAAAAAAAAGATATTGACTTTGACACTATTATAGCTGGGGACTCAAATACCCCACTAACAATTACAGATAGATCATTGACACAAAAAATCAACAAGGAGATCTGGAGCCTCAACTTGACACTTGACCAAATGGACTTAATAGATACCTACTGAATACTCCACCTAACAACCATGAAATATACATTCTTCTAACCACCACATGAAACATACTCCAAGATTGACCTCATCCTTGGTCATAATTCAATTATAAACAAATTTCATAAGATTGACATACTGCCATGCACCTTCTTAGACCACAGTGGAATAAAAATAAATATCAACAAGAACAAGATTTTCCAAAAACACACAGACATGGACACTAAACAACATGATGCTGGGTCAAAAAAGAAAAATTAAAAGATTCCTGGAAACAACTGAAAATGAAGAAACATCTTACCAAACCTGTGGGATACCAAGAAAACAGTATTAAGAAGGGAATTCATATCTCTCTGCACACAAATCAATGAAATAGAGACATCATGAGTTAACAGTCTAACAAACCTAAGGGAGCTGGAAAGGCAAGGTCACCAAAACTCTAACTTCAACAGAAAAATTCAGAACAGTGAAGTAAAAGTCCAAACATGGAACATATAAGAAAAAATTATCTTAGAAAAAAATCAACAAAACAAAAAGTCGGTTCTTTGAAAGGATAAACAGGACCCCTAGCCAGGCTGACCACGAAAAAGAGAGGAAAAAACCCAAATAAACACTGTTAGAAACACAAAAGATCAAGTCACAATGGACTCCAGAGAAATACAAAAGATTATCAGAGATTACTATGCACACAAGTATGGAAACAAACTCAAAAAAGTGAGCAAAATGGAGGACTTTCTGGCATCACATAACCTCTCAAGGCTGAAACAAGAAGAAATTGAGACCCTAAATAGATCAGTGACAACCTGATAAATTAACTCTGTCATAAGAAAAATATCTACCAAAACAAACAAACAAACAAACAAAAACAACAACAAAGCCCTGGACCAGATGACTTTCCAGCAAAATTCTGTAAAATCTATTAGGAAGCTGATACCCATCCTATTCAAAGTATTCCAGGCAATCAAGAAGGACAGAACTCTTTCAAAATCATTTTATAAAGTTAACATCACACTAATAACCAAACTGGGTAAAGAGTCAACAAAGAGAACCACGGGCCAATATCCCTGATGAACATAGATTCAAAATGCACAACAAGATTCTAACAATTGGATTCAACAACACATCTCAAAAATTGTCCACTATGACCAAGTAGGCATCACCCTCTGGATGCAGGGCTGATTCAACATCTGCAAAATCATAAATGTAATTAAATATCATAAATGTAATTAAGTACACCAACAGACATAAAATCAAAAACCACACAATTATATCATTAGATGCCAAAAAAGTTTTCAATAAAATCCAGCATATCTTCTTGACAAAAATCCTTGACCACCTAGGCTTAGAGAGAACATACCTCAAAATGGTAAGAACCATCAACAACAAACCTGCAGCCAACATATTGATAAATGGACAGAAATTTGCAGCATTTCACCTGAAAACCAGAACAAGACAAGAATTTCCACTCTCACTTTTCCTGTTCAATATATTGTTGGAAGTCCTGTTAGAGCAATAAGATAAGAGAAGGAAATCAGAACTATTCAAATAGGAAAATAGGATGTTAAGTTATCCTTCTTTGCTGACAATATGATTGTATATCTTGAAAATCAAAGAATATCTGTCAAAAACCTTCTTGCACTGATAAAGTACTTTGGCAAAGTCTCAGGTACAAAATAAACATGCAAAAGACAGTCACATTCTTATATATCAACAACAAACAGGCTGAGAACCAAATAAAAATCACAATCCCATTCACAATAGCAACACACACACAAAATGAAATACCTCGGCATCTTCATAACCAAAGAAGTGAAAGACCTTTGCAACTATAAAACACAGCTCAAAGAAATTTAAAAAGGCACAAAAATAAAAAACTATTCCAGGCTCAAGAATCAACATTGTTAGGATGTCTATCCTACCCAAGGCAATGTTTAGATTCAACGCAATGCCATCAAATTACCAACATCATTCTTCTCAGACTTGGAAACAATACAGAAATTTGTATGGAAACATAAACAACCATGAATAGCCCAGACAACTCTCAGAAAAAAAAAGCAGGTGTGCAGAATTTAAACTTTACTCTAAGGCTACAATAATCAGAACAGCCTGGAATTGGTACAAGAACAGGTATATAGACCAATGGAACAGGTTAGAGATTCTGGAAGCAAAACCTCAATTCCTCAACCAACTCATCTTCAACAAAGTCTCTACCAACAACCAATGGGGAAAGGAAAACCTGTTCAGTAAATGGTGGTGGGAAAACTGGCTGACCACTCACAGAAAATTGAAACAGGCCTCTACCTACCACCATACACAAAAATCAACTCTAAATGGATCAATGACCTAAATGTAAAAATCTCAAACTATAAGAACCTTAGAAAATGCTGGAGACACCCTCATGAAAATTGAAGTAGGCAGCCAATTCCTGATCAAAACCCCAGATGTCAATGCCATAAGAGATAAGATAGACAAGCAGGACCTCATTGAACAGAAAAGCTTCTGCAAAGCAAAAGTAAACATCAAGATAGTGGGGACACAGCCCAAAGAATGGGAAAAAATATTTGCCAACTGTATATCTGACAAAGCCCTAACATCCAAGTTCTATAAGGAACTCAAACGTGTTGGGGGCGGAGAGGAAGCCAAAAACAAACAGCCCCATTAAAAAGTGGGCAAAAGACATGAAAAGACACTTCTCAAAAGAGCATATATAGGCAGTCAACAGATATATGAACAAATGCTCAGTCTCACTAATCATCAAAGTAATGGAAATCAAAACCACACTGAGATACCAATAACTGCAGTTAGAATGACCATCATTAATAACTCAAAAAAGCTACAGATGCTGGAGAGGATGTAGAGGAAAGGGAGTGCTTTTACACTTCTGGTGGGGGTGTAAATTAATATAACCTCTGTGATAAGCAGTGTGGTGAAACATCTAAAAATCGGCCTTCCATATCACACAACAAGCTCCCTTCTGGAAATACACCTGCATGAACTCAAATCATTTTACAAAAAAGATATGTGTACACACATGCTTAATGCAGCACTTTTCATAATAGCAAAAACATGGAACCAACCATAATGCCCATCAAAAGGGGACCGGATTAAAAAAAATGTGGTACATATGATGAACTATTACGCCACGATGAAAAAGGACAAATTTATAGACTTTGCAGCAACTTGGATGGATTTGGAATATATCACACTCAGTGATCTATTATAGAAACAAAGAACTGAGTACCACATGTTCTCACTCATAAGCAGATCCTGAAAATCTATTATAGTACTACAAGAAAGGAATTGGCAGTAGCAGAACTGCCAGGGGAGGAGGGCCACATAACATCAATAAGAGTGCCTGATCCCAAACCAGAAAAAGTGGAGACCAATGAGAGGTCCAAATTTCACCTGTACTATTGCCACTTATATACCTAATCCTAAATTGAACCCACATCTTAATAAAATAAAATAAAGAAAGTAGACCTATTTCCTAAGTCTGGCTCAGAACTGAGTTAGAATCTTTACTAGATATGCATCAGATAAATTGCATAGATATAACAATTTTTTTTTTGAGTTGGAGTGTCACTCTGTCACCCAGACTGGAGTGCAGTGGCCACTCCCGGCCACCACAGCCTCGACCTGCTGGGCTCCGGCTATCCTTCCTCCTCAGCCTTCCAAGTAGCCAGAATTACAGGCATGCGCTACCATGCCCGGCTGATTTTTTTATTTATTGTAGAGATGAGGGCTCACTGCCCAGGCAGGTCTCGAACCCGCCGGCTCAGGCAATCCACTCACCTCAGCCACCCAAAGGTGTGGGATTACAGTCTGAGCCACCGAGCCCAGCTGATATAACAATTTTTACATTATTTTTATCTATACTCCAATTTAAACCTTGCTAAAATTTCTGAAATATTTATAAGAAAAATAGAAAAAAGGAAATTCCACAAATGTTTTTTGAAGTTTGAGCATGCAAATTAATATGATATAAAATAGGCCTATATTCTAAGTCCTACAATAAAACATATTTCAATAAGTGGAATTTTGTCCTTTCAAATAAGCATCATATAGTAAATAAAAATCTCAGTAGCAAGATTGAATTCAGTTAAAATATCAATAGACCTCAAACCAAATATATTTTATGAACTAAAGTTTCCATTTTACTTGGTTCTAACCAAATAATCAAAAGATATGCAAATTGTTTTCTCCTTTTATGAGAGAATAGAACACTTTGCAATTTTATTCTGATTTTATAAAGATATAACTATTTTAAATAATATTTTCTATCATTGCAAAATTTACTCCATCAAAGACTCACAATGATAGATTTAAATCTATTTTTCCTTTAAAATTCTAAAGACTGTCTTCAAACTTCTCAAGTTTGCACATGCCTCAGAATTGAAATAATGATTTCTATAATGTTGGGTAAGGATTTTTTAGAATATATACAGATTTTTTTCAGTCACATATTTAAAAAAACCTCTTGCCAGATATAGCTTTTAGAAATTTAGCCTTTTGTATTTTTCTTTTTCATTGAGTTTATACTTGATTTTGCATCTTATATACCAAAGACTCTCACTTCTGTCAAGTTAAAGGAATTATTACAAATCTATTTATCAAAAATGAAAAGCAAAGACACACAGTTAATGTTAAACATTAGTAGAGTAAGAAGTAGTGTTATGTATTTAGTCCCTTATAAATCTTACCACTGTGTTTAGGAAATCAAGGTTGTAAAACATAATTGTTTGGTTCTATAACTAAACTGTTTATTAACAAGAGAAATTATATTTAAACAAATCACTTTCAAAGAGAAAAAGGAAGAAAAATAAATTGGTTTTTTCAATTATCATTTTTATATTTCAATATTCATTCCAAAACCAGTGTGAAGACATATACATTTTTATACACACATGAAAATCTACCATGTGTGTACAATTAAACCTCATATGTGTAAATAAATAACTTTAAGTGAACATCATTCTTCAGTAGAATATGATATTTAATATCTACAATAGATTTGCAAATTACTTTCGGTCATTGACTCAAGTTCCCAGATTTATTTTTTTCTAAAAAATGCATTTTATAGCAATAAATTCAATTTTATTATTATGTTTGTACATGTAACCAATGGTAATCTATGAACTCATGGATGCTAATATCATTTCTAATGAAAAGCTTATTGAATGTTAATGCAAGTCATACGAACAAAATTCCTGAAGTTTCAGATTCCATATAATGTACGTATGTTCAAATTTTGTATGCCGATGAATTTGAGAGCTTAGTCTTCTAATATATTTACGAACATCTTTAGACTAATCTCATTTTCTCTACAAGAGTCTTATTCCTCATTGACTAGAAAAGTTTATTATCTTTGTAATATTTCTGTTGCTAAGAAATATATTTACAGAAATTGCTTGATTTTAAGGATTTCCGTTAAGCAGTTCAGACATAACTCAGGCTATCGTTTCAGTAAATTAACAACAAACCACACCTTAGACCATACTGACGTCATGGCTGAACTAATACATCCCCTAGAAGCCACAGAACAGGGGTTTCACCACAGTTTTGGTGGAAGTAGGTTTTGCTGCGTATCTACTGGGATGAGTAGAAATACCCATTGCACACACTCAACCACTCTCACACACAGCTATTTTTCTATTTTTTCTTGTTTTATTCAGTTTTTGTATACACTTCAGTTTATAGATTAAAGTTTATAGACCACATTTCACCTGCGTTTCCTTGCCCATGGATGATACACCCTGACACATAAAAGAAATGGTGAAGGTATGCTCTAAGAACTTGTAATTAATCAAGCCTTCATCTTATGTGTAGTAGGAGAGGGCGTGGTACCTTCTCTCCTCACTCACATAAAAAGGAGAACAGCACCTGAGCTTACAGGCATATTTAAGCTCAAACTTTGCAGAAAGGCACTAGACAAACACCTTGCATGGGAAATACCCTTTATAAGTCATCTGTTTCCATTTATCTCAATTTGTAACTCTGAGAAGTGCCACAGCTAAATTTTTTCATAGTCCTTGAGAGCCAAAAACCTTTATCTATTATTTTGTTGTTGCTGCTATGGTAGCATGCTAGAGCATATGAAGAATATTAACAAGAAAGTAGTATATCTTTCAACATACCGTGTCTTCTGTAAAATATTCTTTTTCCTTTTTTACTTGGCTCAGTATTAAGTATTCCAGAAAACTACTTTCAAGTGTGCAAATTTTCCACAGTGTAATAACCATTTGGATAAGGCCCATTTTACATACTCCCTCACAGCCTAGATTCTTATTTACCATTGTAAATTCTGCACTATAATTTTTGTGCCTTACTCCCTTATATAATACAAGTACTTTGATGAACTAGGCTTGCTTATATTTATAATCCAGGGACTAACACAGTACTGACCACATATGTTAACTCTATAAGTGTGAGTTCGGTAATTAAATAAATGATGTAGGTTTGATGCTATTTTTAAAAACTTTTATTCACTCTGTACCACAGATAAAAAAGCACAAAATGACATTAGAGTTACAGCTCAGGTAGGTATTTCATTAAAAAAAAATTTTCTAACAGCCATAACTTTTATAGGACATGAAGAAAAAGAGAAGTCTTTATGAAAGGCATATAAAATATAAACAATTAGCATCTAATATTATTTAAATAAACCATTTAGAAAATTTAAAATGTCAATACATGTGTGTGTGTATCTTTCTTAGTTTTACTTTTAACTGCTTATATAAATTACATTCAAATTAGCAAATGCAGTTCAGAAGTATTAGATGAGAAAGTAGGACTTAAATGTAAAGAATTTACCAATAAGATTCATTCATTTCTATTTTACCAGTTAAGAAAAATTGGATAACATTTTTATCATGTTCTTTTATAAAGTTTATAACTATCAAGTTTATTTTCACTATGAATATAACTTTATAGTCACAGATAATTGTGTAACATTATATAATTATAATGTTATAATTATAATTAAATAACATTACCAGGATAAAGAGGGGCATTCCAAATAAGTATTCAAGATGACATAAAATTCTTAGTGTGTAATATGTAACAACAGAGCATAAAATATGGGAGGTAGACTCTAGTTCCATCTTGCTGCAAAATTCATGATTTTGTTCTTTTTTAATGGCTGCATAGTATTCCATCATGTATATGTACCACATTTTAAAAATCCAGTTATCTTTTGATGGACAGCATGGTTGGTTCCAGGTTCCTGCTATTGTGAACAATGCTGTGATAAACATATGTGTGCAGGTATCTTTTTTATAGAGTGATTTGAGTTCTTCAGGCGGGGTCATATGGGAGGTCGATATTTAGAGCTTTAAGGAAGAGTCTATAATACTGAGCAACCTCTCACAGAAACAAAGATCTGAGTATCACATGTTCTCACTCATATAGTGGACCTTGAACAGCTATCGTAATACTATAAGAAAATAATTGACAGTGGTAGGAAACTATGAGGGGAGGGGAAGGGAGGTGGAGTTAACGGTAGTCAATATCTATCTGTGGATGGGGAGACACCTCTTATCAACAAGGGTGCCTGAATGAAGCATATTTGTATACCTAAACCTTAACTGTACCTCACAATATTAAAATAAAAAATATTGATTAAAAAAATGTAAAAAAATATGGGAGGTAAAAACTGATGGAGCTGCACAGAGAAATAGATAATTATAATAATTGGAAATATCAACATACTACAGTATCAGGAAGTGACAGATCCAGCAGTCAAAAATTATTAAGGGTATAGTCGACCTGACAGTACTGTCAATCAGCTTGATTGACATAGTTAACATTTGTAGAATAATTCTTTCAACAACAGCAGAATTGTGGGGGACCTTCTCCCACCAGGCCTTGGGTTTCCTGAAGGAGAGACAGGCTAGGCAAAAGATGAAAATAATATACTTGAACACCTGCTTGCTGGACAGATGTCATTTAATGTTACTCAACAGAAAGCTTTTATACCATACGTAAAGGGCAAGACAAAGAAAATTCCTTCATGCACATATCCTTTAAAAGTTACCACCATGTAGTGGTCTTAGCAACAAGCAAGCCAAGAACACTATCTGCTTTTAGTCAATAAGTCTTTTTCATAAAGCCAAAAATGATAGTTTTAGTCCAAATTCCTGAACTGTAGTTCTTGAAACGTCTCAAAAAACTTTCCAAGTGCACATTTCTTCATGTATCAGGAGTTTTCTCTCTGGGGCTTCTATGACCTTCAAAGCTTCATAATTGCCTTTCTTGTCCAGGTGCTTTTGTTACTTTTCTCTTATCCTGCAGTGTTTATTTCTAAAGAGAACTCAAAAGAAGCTTTTAGTGATGTTTCCCAGATCCCCAAGGTTGCTTTCTGTATTTAGTTAATTTATCATAAAAGTATCCAATTAGTATTTTATGAATTCAGTGAAAACCCACTCTATAACGTTAACTTAGAATTTTAACTATTGAATTAAGTAAAAACTTTAACAAGTAATCTTCATCCTAAATCTGTGAAAACAGGGTTATAAATCACCTACATAACTCCTAGATAAGTGTTAGAACTTATAATGAATTCATAATGAACTTACTATAAACTTGTGCTTTTAAAAAACCTTATGTCTAAACACTAACCTACATAATTCTAAATCAAATAAAGAGTGAATATACTTATATCATTTTTTACTCAAGCAATATCTAGTAACTTATAACCAAGTGAAAGAAAGCATTTTAAACATGCTTTGGAGTTTAACCATTGCATTTGTTAGAAAAGGGCAAACAGCATAGTGGGAAATGGAAAAATAAACCATGACACTCTCAGGTTAGCTGTGAGTACTTCGCATAAACATGCCATTTTCTTCTTCCACGACTGCACAGATTTTTTTCAGCCATACCAGCAGTAAAGGTGGAAGACAGAAGGGCCTCAACTTCCTGGGCCCATCATGCGGCCTGGGGTCTTCGGCCCACCAGGACACTGTCAATCAGGCTGACCTCCAAGGCTGGCTCCCAACACAGAATATATGTTCATCTCAAACTTGCATGGAGCATTCATCAAGATTGACCATAAAACACAACTTAAATTTAAAAGGATAGAAATTTTACAAAATATTTTTCACATTCTAATAGAATTAATATAGAAATCAATAATAAAAACAGTTAAACTCTTCCCATATTCGAAGATTAAGCAACATTTTTCTTTAAAAAAGTGCACCAAAGATGAACTCTAAAGGGAAATCAAAATGTTTTTATTTTCAACTAAATAAAAAAATGCAAGTTATCAAAATCTTTGAGGTACAGCAAAAGTAGTGCTTAATGGAGAAATTTTAGCATTAAAAAATATAATAGAAAAATAGAAACATCAGACATTAAAACTTCCATTTTTATAAAATAGAAAAGGAAAATTTAAACCTAAAGCAAACAGAAGAAAATAAATGAAATTTGGGGCTGAATTCAATGAACTTGAAAATAAAGCAAAAAAAAAAAAAAAAAAAAAAGAATCAATAAAATCAAAAGATGGTTCTTTAAAACTATCAGTAAAACTAACAAAACTCTAGCCAGGCTAACTCAGAAAAGAAAAGACACACATTACTAATAACAGAAATAAAAGAGAAGATATCATAAAAGTTTATGTGGACAATAAAGTATACTACAGAAATACTGTGAACAATGATATGTTCATAGATTTGACAACAACTTGGATAAAGTAGATAAATGCCTTGAAAGACACAACTATTAAACTCACAGTAGATTAAATAAGTAATCTAAAAAGGTCAATGATTATTTGAGATTGAATAAATCAGCCTTCCAAAACAGAAAGAAAAAGATTTCAATTGTAAATTCTACCAAATATTTAGGAGAAATGATACAAATTCTCCACAACTTCCTCCAAAAAATAGAAGCAGAGGAAACATTTCCTTGCTCATTCTATAAGATCAGCATTTCTCTAATACCAAAATTGGATAAAGACATTAGAAGGAAGGAAAACTATACACTAATCTCTCTCATGAACACAGAGGAAAAGACTTCAATAATGACATGATTACATTTTTAATGGTAAATGAACATTTGTGGCAACTTTATTCATAATTGTTCAAAACTGGAAAGAACCAAATGTTCCCCAATAAATGAATGAATAAACAAACTGATGAATTCATACAAATAGATTTTACTCAGGCATTAAAAAAAAAAAAACTACTAGCCGGGCTCGGTGGCTCAGCCTGTAATCCCGCGCCTTTGGGATGCTGAGGTGAGTGGATTGCCTGAGCCCGTGGGTTCGAGACCTGCCTGGGCAGCGAGACCTCATCTCTACAATAAATCAAAAAAAAAAATCAACCGGACATGGTAGTGTGTGCCTGTAATTCCGGCTACTTGGAAGGCTGAGGCGGAAGGATCACCGGAGCCCAGCAGGTCGAGGCTGCGGTGACCGGGAGCGGCCACTGCACTCCGGTCTGGGCGACAGAGTGAGACTCCAACTCAAAAAAAAAAAAAACTACTAAAAGAAGATTTTTGAGAGATGTTACTTCCTTTTGACATCTGTGGGATCTATAGTTATATCTTCTCCTTTGTTTGTGATTTTCCATTTGTTTTTAATCCTTTTGTTTTGGGGTTTATCAATGTCATTTATCTTCCTAAAAGCTAGCTTTAGGTTTATTGATTTTTTTCAAATATATTTCTAATTTATATTTTATTTTCTTCCTTCATTGTTTTATACTTGATTTTTCTATTCTTTGTTAAATATTCTTTTTTTTTAATAATCAATATTTTTTTGTTATGATGTTGTGGGGTACAGTTAAGGGTTAGGTATACAAATACATTTCATTCAGGCACCCTATTGATTAGAGGTGCTTCCCTCCTCAGACAGATATTTGCCTGCTAATCCCATCTACCCCCCCATAGTTTCCCACTACTGTCAGTCATTTTCTTATAGTATTAGATTGGATGTTCAAGGTCCATTATATGAGTGAAAACATGTGATACTCGGACCTTTGTTTTTGTGAGAGGTCACTCAGTATTATATACTCTAGTTCCATCCAGGTTGCTGCAAAATTCATGATTTTGTTCTTTTTTATGACTGCATAGTATTCCATCATATATATGTACCACATTTTTTAATCCAGTCCTCTTTTGATGGGCAGCATGGTTGCTTCCAGGTTCTTGCTATTGTGAACAATGCTGCAATAAACATACGTGTGCAGGTGTCTTTTTTGTAGAGTGATTTGTGTTCTTCTGGATATATTCCCATTAGGGGGATTGCGGGATCATATGGGAGGTAGATATGTAGAGCTTTTAGGAATCGCCACACTGCTTTCAACAGAGGTTGCACTAGTTTACACTCCCACCAACAGTGTAGAAGTGTTCCTTTTTCTCCACACCCTCTCCAGCAGCTGTTATTTTTTGTTGTTGATAATTGCCATTCTGACTGGAGTGAGGTGGTATCTCAATGTGGTTTTGATTTGCATCTCCCTGATGATTAGTGAAGTTGAACATTTCTTCATATGTCTGTTGGCTGCTCGGATGTCTTCCTTTGTGAAGTGTCTGTTCATGTCGTTTGCCAATTTTATAATGGGGTTGTTTGTTTTTTTCTTTTCAGCACATTTGAGTTCCTTGTAGATCAAAGATGTTAAGCCTTTGTCTGACCTGGTGTTAGCAAATATTTTTTCCCAGTCTGTAGGCTGTCTCCCTGCTCTCTTGATGGTTTCTTTGGCTTTGCAGAAGCTTATCAGTTTAATAAGGTCCCACTTGTCTATCCTCTCTCTTATGACCTGTGGGTTTTGGGTTTTGCTCAGGAATTGGAGGCCAGTTCTGATTTCCATGAGGGTATGTCCTTCATTTTCTAAGGTTCTTATGGTTTGAGGTTTTACATTTAGGTCTCTGATCCATTTGGAGTTAACCTTTGTGCATGGGGATAGGTAGGGGTCCTGTTTCAATCTTCTGCTTGTGGTCAGCCAGTTTTCCCAGCACCATTTACTGAATAGGTTCTCTTCTCCCCAGTGGTAGGTGGTGGAGGCTTTGTCGAAGATGAGTTGGTTGAGCAATTGAGGTTTTTCTTCTGGAATCTCAATTCTATTCCATTGATCTATATGCCTATTCCCATAACAATACCAAGCTGTTTTGAGTATTGTAGCTTTATAGTAGAGTTTGAAGTCTGGTAATGTGATACCCCCTGCTTGGTTTTTTTGTTGTTGTTGTTGCTGAGAATTGTTCTGTCTATTCTTGGACGTTTGTGTTTCCTTATGAATTCCTGTGTTGTTTTTTCTAGGTCTGAGAGAAATGTTGCTGGTAATTTGATGGGTATTGCATTGAATTTGTAGATTGCCTTAGGTAAGATGGACATCTTCACAATGTTGATTCTTTCAATCCATGAGCATGGGATATTTTTCCACTTGTTTGTGTCATCTTTGATTTCTTTGAGCAGTGTCTTGTAGTTTTCATTGTAAAGGTCTTTCACATCTCTGGTTAGGAAGATGCCAAGGTATTTCATTTTTTTTGTGGCTATTGTGAATGGAATTATGTTTTTTATTTGGGTTTCTGTTTGCTTATTATTGGTGTAAAAAAATGCCATTGTCTTTTGCACATTTATTTTGTATCCTGAGACTTTGCCAAAGGCCTTTATCAGTGTAAGGAGGTTTTTGACAGATTCTTTTGGGTTTTCAAGGTACACAATCATATCATCTGCAAAGAGAGATAATTTGACTTCCTCTTTTCCTATATGGATACCCCTGATTGCCTCCTCTTCTCTGATTGCTCGAGCCAGGACTTCCAATACTATGTTGAACAGGAGGGGTGAGAGTGGGCATCCTTGTCTTGTTCCCGTTTTTTTTTGTTTTGACATCTGTTGATGTATTTAATTACATTTATGATTTTACGTATGTTGAACCAGCCTTGCATCCCAGGAATGAAGCCTACTTGATCATGATGGATGATTTTTGAGATGTGTTGTTGAATTCAGTTCACTAGGATCTTGTTGAGAATTTTAGCATCTATGTTCATCAAAGATATTGGCCTATAGTTCTCTTTCTTTGTTGGATCTTTACCTGGCTTGGGTATCAATGTGATGTTGGCTTCGTAGAATGATTTGGGGAGAGTTTCATCTTTTACAATCACCTGGAATACCTTCAGTAGGATTGGTATCAGCTCCTCCCTAAATCTCTTGTAGAATTCTGCTGGAAAGCCATCTGGACCAGGGCTTTATTTTGTAGGTAGTTTTCTTATTATGTAATCGATTTCCTTGATTGTTATTGGTCTATTTAGGGTCTCAATTTCTTCTGGTTCCAAACTAGGTACGTTGTGTGATATCAGAAAGTCCTCCATTTCCTTAAGGTTTTCAAGTTTGTTTCCATATAAGTGTGTGTAGTAGTCTCTAATGATCTTTTGTATTTCTTCAGGGTCAGATGTGACTTCATCCTTTGTGTTTCTGATTGTGCTTATTTGGTTTTTTTCTCGTTTTTTCTTGGTCAGTCTAGCTAGGGGACCATCAATCTTGTTTATCCTTTCGAAGAACCAGCTTTTTGTTTCATTGATTTTTTTTTGTATTATCTTTTTGTCTTCTATGTCCTGGATTTGTGCTTTTATTTTGGTGATCTGGATTCTTCTGCTGAAATTAGGGTTTTTGTGGTCTTGTTTTTCCAGCTTCCTTAGGTGGCTTGTTAGGCTGTTAGTTTGTATTCCTTCCATTTTCTTCATGTGTGTTCGTAGGGATATAAATTCCCCTCTTACTAAAGCTTTTAAGGCATCCCAGAGATTTTGGTAAGATGTTTCTTCATTTTCATTTGTTTCCAGGTATTTTTTGATCCCTGTTTTGATTTCTTCATTGACCCAGGAGTTGTTTAGCATTATACTGTTTAGTGTCCATGTCTTTGTGGGTTTTGAGGGGACTTTGTTGTTGTCAATGTTCATTTTTATTCCACTGTGGTCCGAGAAAGTGCATGGTAGAATTTCGGTCCTTTTAAATTTGCTTATGCTTGATTTATGTCCAATTATGTGGTCGATCTTAGAATACGTTTCATGTGGTGATGAGTAGAATGTGTATTCCCTGGTCTTTGGATGGAGTGTTCTGTAGTTATCAATTAAGTCCATTTGGTCCAGAGTCACATTGAGGTTCTGGATCTCCTTGCTGGTTTTTTGTCCTGATGATCTGTCTAGGGTTGTGAGTGGGGTATTAAAGTTCCCAGTTATGATGGTGTTAGAGTCAATATCCTTCTTTAGTTTTCCTAGATGTTGCTTTATGAAAGTTGGTGCACCTATGTTAGGTGCATATATGTTTAAGATAGATATTTCCTGTTGATGGAGTGAACCTTTTATCATTATGTAGTAGCCCTCTGTATCCTTTTAAATTTTTGATAACTTAAATGGTATTTTTTCTGAAATTAGGATCATGACTCCTCCTTTCTTTTGTGTGCCATTCACCTGAAAGTTTGTTTCCCATCCTCTTACTTTGAGTCTGTGTTTGTCCTTTCTAGTGAGGTGAGTCTCTTGAAGGCAGTATATAGTTGCCTGCTGTTATTTTATCAATTTTGCCATTCTATGTCTTTTCAGTGGTGTGTTTAGTCCATTTACATTCAGGCTAATTATTGAAATGTGAGAGTTCATCCCTTTCATAGAATTCTTATAATGTTGTTGTTCTTCAACTTGGTTCTTTTTTGTCTTTCTTTTGGTTTTGGGTTTGGTTCATGTATATTTTATTCTTTTCCCTGTACTCTTTTGAAGAACTTTGTTCTTTTTTCCTTTTCTTCTTTTTTTAGTACTTTCTTAAGTGTTTCATGTAGAGGGGGTTTGGTGGCAGCATAAGTTCTTAGGGATTGGATATCTGGGAAAGATTTTAATTCTCCCTCGCTGATGAAGCTTAGCTTAGCAGGATAAGTTATTCTTGGTTGAAAGTGTTTATCTTTTAGGACTTTGAAGATAGGGTTACAAGCTCTCCTAGCCTGTAGGGTTTCTGTAGATAAATCTGCTGCTATTCTGATTAGTCTTCCATGATAGGTGATCTGGCCTTTTTCTCTTGTTGCCTTTACGATTTTTTCTTTTATGCCTACTTTGTTTAGGTGAATTATGATGTGTCTAGGAGTTGGTCTTCTCATTTGTTGTCTTGCAGGGGTTCTCTGAATCTCTTGTGCTTGAATTTTCGCATAACTGATTAGATAAGGGAAGTTTTCTAAAATGATCTCATGGAAAGTTTGTTCTAGTGTGGTCTCTGTCTCTCTTTCTGCCTCAGGTATGCCAATTACTCTTAGCTTTGGTCTCTTGAAGTAATTGCTCATCTCTTGAAGGTTTTGTTCTGTCTTTAGAGCTTGTTTTCTGTGTTTTTAAGAGTTTGGGTTAGTTCTATATTTTGGTCTTCAAGCTCAGATTCTTTCTTCTGTTTGGGTAATTCTGCTTTTAATGCTTATCAATTTGTTATTTATTTCATTCACAGTATTCTTTATTACTGTTATCTCAGATATCAGCTCCTTCCTAGTTTCTTCTTGTGTCTCTTCAATTCTTTTTAATCTCTCCATTATTGTCTTGATGTCAATGTTTGTAGTTTGAGACCCTTCATTCTGGGGGCTGTTCATTGTTTGCATTCTGAAGTCAGGTTTCTCAGTGTCTGCCTTCCCGGGAGTCTGGGAGAGACTCATACTCTTCTTTTGGTTTTTCTTCATTTTTGTAGATTTCTCTCTCTCTCTCCTTTCCTCCCCTTCATTAATTCTGTTTTTGGAGGAGGGTGGGGTTGCTTTTATTTCTCTTCTGCTATATCCTATTCTTCCTAATGAGGGTCTTCTGGCTTTGTTCACTTTTTAGGTTGGAGTGTATGTTGCAATCTGTACTTTTTTGCAGTTTTGAGGTTTATTTGAGAGGGAAGCTGTGGTTCAGAGTGTATATGCTGATTCTGGCATCCACAAACAGGTGTATGAGCTCACTGGAACCTATTTCCCTCTGCCTTACAGTCTGTCCATTCAGCAGTATGTAGTCTTGGTTCCTAGATTAAAATGGGGGTATAAAAGAGGAAAATAATGGAGGAAGGGGGAGTCAATAGGAAGTTAAAGAGAGAGAAGAGAGAGAGGGAAAACAGACATACATACCAACTATCAGGTGAGAAAGAGACACAAGGCCGGAGAGAAGTGGAGGAAGGCACGTAAGAAAGATTCCCTAAAGAATACTGATAGCTACACAGAAACAGACCAATATAAACATGAAACAGTGTAGGTCAGAAGGCAAACAACGATTGTGATCAAAATAAACAGTCAAAGTGATAAATTCATAAGTCACAATAAAAGATCAGACTAAAATCACTTCAGCTCTGATCTCGGCCTCTACCCTTTGTTTTTCCATTGCAGGCAGCTAGGTTGACTTACAGTTTGGGTTTGGCTGCCTGGGAGTTGCTTTTATCTGATTTGGCTTAGGGGTGTGGCTTTGTCTCCTGTTTAGCAATGTTACCTTAGGAACCAAGGTGGAGTTTGTTGATAGGTGGGCAGGGCAATGGAAATCTCTGCCTGGAGAAAGGCGGAGGCAGGTTCTCTTTCGTAGATCCCAAGCTTGAGGTCATGGGCTGAGTGCCTCAGCCAGGGTGGGCCTGGGGCTCCAGAGCTCCAAAGCTCCTACGGGCAGGTGGTAAGTGGCAAGAGTGGCTCTGGGCCCCCCACAGGGTACTTTAACTAGGAATGGGACTGGTGTCTCTGAGGGGTGGGTGTCCAGAGCCTTCCTGAGTGACCAGCATCTTGGTGACAATGAGAGACGATATAGCCAGGGAGCTTGCTGAGACCCGAGACTCCCACGCACACAGTGGAACAACAGCAGCAGGGGGCCACAGTATCAGGCCCTGCGTGGGACCAAGCGACCCCAGGCCTCGGACCAGCGCTTGCTGGTGGTGGGCTTAAATCGCCAGCAGGTGGTGTTATCCCTCATTCCAGACGGTCTTTATCTCAGCTGCTTGCCCGCCCCTCAGGCACTGACAGTGTGATGTGGAATGCCTGCCTTGGTGGCAGCAGCGGCAACAGCAACAACGGTGGCAGCGGTGGCAGCTGGGCCACTGGCACAGGCAGTGTGATGTATAATGGCCACCTCTGTGTGGCTGCTGCCTCAGAGGAAGTGGCTGCTTGGCTGCCTCGGAGGAGGTGGTGGCTCGGCCCCCTCGGAGGAGGAGGCGGAGGCTCGGCTGCCTTGGAGGAGGAGGCAGAGGCTCAGCCGGCTTGGAGGGGGAGGCGGAGGCTTGGCCGCCTCAGAGGAGGAGGCAGAGGGTGGAGTCTTGGCTGCCTTGGAGGAGGAGGCAGAGGCTCAACTGTCTCGGAGGAGGAGGCAGAGGCTCAGCTGCCTCAGAGGAGGGGGTGGAGGCTCAGCAGCCTCGGAGGAGGAGGTGGAGGGTGGAGTCTCAGCTGCCTCGGAGGAGGAGGTGGCAGTGGATCCGCTGCCTCGGAGGAGGAGGTGGAGGCTCAGCTGCCTCAGAGGAGGAGGTGGAGGCTTGGTGGCTCAGAGGAGGGGGTGGAGGCTCAGCCACTTCAGAGGAGGAGATGGAGGGTGGAGTCTCGGCCGCCTCGGGGTAAGAGGTGGAGTCTTGGCTGCCTCAGAGGAGGAGGCTGCCACGGCGGTGCCTCCACCACCCCGGGGGGGGGGGGCGTGGTGGCGCCTCCGCTGCCCCAGAGGGGGGACATGACGGCACCTCCGCCACCCCATGGGGGCGTGCGGCGGTGCCTCTGCATCCCCGGAGGAGGCCACGTGGTTCTGCTGCCTCAGAGGAGGCTGCAGCTCGCCCCAGGTACTGGTGGTGCGATGTGGAATGGCTGCCGGTTGGAAGGGCAGCAGCAGCAGCCACCACAGTAGCTGCCCAGACCTTGGTGATGCCTCACCAAAGTCTACCTTCAAGCTCTGTGTGAAGAGCAGGCTCCAGACGATGAGATCTGCAAACTCCAGGGTGAGAATCAGAGTCTCTTTGCATCTCCTCAGTGGAGAGTTTCACAGGCAGTGCTGCCCCGTCACCATCTTGCCCCCTCCCCTGATAAATATTCTTAACTGGAAACTTAGTTTACTATCTGAGACCTTTTCTTTCTCTTAAAAATATTCAATGCTATGAATTTCTCTCTAAGCATTCACTATATTAGCATCACATACATGTTGATATGTCATATTTTAAATTTAATTCCATCTGAAATATATATTTTTTATTTTTTAATATTTTATTATTTTTATTTTGAAGATGTGGGGTACAATTCAGGGTTAGGTATACAAATGCTCATTATGTAGGTACCCTTGTTCGTGAGGTGTGTCCTCCTTCCCCAGGCAGATTCCCATTACTGCCAAGCCCACTTCCCTGTACTCCTCCTGTTAGTTTCTCGGTATTGTCAGTCCTTTTCTTACAGTATTACAATAATTGTTCAAGGTCCACTTATAAGTGAGAACATGTGATACTCAATTTTTGTTTCAGTGAAAGAACACTCAGTATTATAGACTCTAGGTCTATCCAAGTTGCAGTGAAATTCATGATTTTGTTCTTTATGGCTGCATAATATTCCATCATGTATATGTACCACATTTTAAAAATCTGATCCTCTTTTGACAGGCAGCACAGTTGGTTCTATGGTGCTACTGTGAACAATGCTGCAATAAACATACATGTGCAAAATCTTTTTTAATAGAATGATTTGAGTTATTCTGGGTGTATTCCCAGTAAGGGGATTGAGTGATCATGTGGAAGGTCAATTTTTAGATCTTTTAGGAATGACCACGCTGCTGAAATATTTTTAAATTATACATTAGTTAAGAAGCTTACTATTGTCACAAAATCTATTAAAATCTCTTTGCTTTTCATTGTTTTTTAAGGGTGGGGAAGATGTCTTCAAATTGGATATCTGTTTATTTATTTTCTATTTAATGACTTGTTTATCTTTTTATTTTTTTGTCACTTCTAGTCTGCTCTCTACTTCATCCAAAAATATTTTATTTCATTTAAATGCTGTAGCTATACATTACATTTTAGTGATATTTTATGTTTTTTCCTGCTGATAGTCTGCCATGTGTATACTTTCTGTTTGTTTGGTTTTTGTTTTGTTTTAGTCAATGTCTCATTCTGTCACCCAGGCTTCAGTGCAGTGGCACAATCATGGCCCACCACAGCCTCCAACTCGGCTTAGGTGATCCTACCCCCCTCAGTCTTCCGATTAACTGGAACCACAGGCACTCACCAACATGCCCAGTTAATTTTTTTGTGTGTTTTTGCTTGTAAAAAACAGGATCTCTCTGTTGCTCAGGATGGTTTGAACTCCTGAGCTCAGGCAATCCTCCCACCTTGACCTTCCAAAGTGCTGGGATTACAGGTGTGAGTCACCCAGTTGGCCCTGTGTATATGTTTTTGAGCATATTTATAATAGGTGTTTTAAGTTCCTTGACTGTTAATTATAACATCTGGTTCACCTAGGGATCAGTTTCTATTGTTTACTTTAAAAAATTTGTTTTCCATTATCTTGTTTCTTTATATTTGTAGTAATTTTTAATTGAATCTTAATATTATATATAATATGTTTTAGAAACTGTATTCTGTTATGTCCTCTGAAGTATAATTTTTTTTTTTCTGAACTCAGCATGACTGGAACCAAGCTCCAAAGTCTTCACTGCATTGGGCAACCACTGAAATTCCAGTCAGTTCTTTGAGATTCCAATCCTCTCCTTTTCCCTGAGACTCTTTCAGCTTTCCTCCCCACATGAATAGTAATGTGCTTAGAGAACAGTTGAGTACTTTTATTGGCATATTGGGGTGCTCACTCTGTGTATGATTTCTTTCTTTTCCAAAATCCCTCCCTAAATTTCTGGTTTCTTTTTGTTTTATACACCAAAATGCACTCACTTCTTAAACTAATAAACCTACAGATTTTTGCCAGCCAAACTCTGTAGATATTAAATACACAGACAAAAAAATGTGAAAACTTGGAACTCTTCTAATTTTCATTTGACTAATGTACAAATTTTTACTGGGTATTTTAATTGATTTATTATTAGTTTTAACAGAAGTATGTCTCATCTGTAAGCTACTCCATTCATACTTTGAAAAGGAAGCTCTTCCAAACATTTTTAGTTATCACAGGTTTGGATTGTGTTTTTATTTTGAACATATTATATTAAATAAATACTCCAAAAATGGGTGACATTGATTGTGTTCTAAAAATAACATCACATATCTGCTGGTTAAAGATAAGAAAAATAATTTTAGTTAGCGATGACAGCATTTAGAATAAGACAGAGAGAGTGTGCACATTACAAATCCCTTCTTTATCTATTTAAATATGACAGAAAACCATATTTCTGCAAAATCATCACTTTTACTCTTGCTGTCATTCTAAAAAAATTAACACAGTCACCTTTATACAGAGATCAGGGTTGTTGGTTTTGTAAAGTGTTTTCCAAGACATGCATAAAGATGCACATTTAAAAAATTAGCTCTTGGAATTAATGCTATAACAATAAATTAAAACCAACATTTACATTTCTAAACTTGGTTATATGTGGAAAATTATCTTAAGAAATACTTTTAAATAATAGAAACCATAAACCTAGACACCTGTCATCTTTTGGGGGGATAAATTTTGATTAAATCAGATAATTAATTTTTTAGCAAAGTTAGATAATTATAGTCATATAAGAAAAAAACTTAAAAAGTCCATAGCTAATTATTAAAGCAATTAAAATAGAACTCATATTGGTTCAAATTATACTGAAGCATTTCAGGAATGAAAGTCTAGGAATCTAGTTCCTCAACTCACAGGGCCACAGTCTTAATTCCTACTTTTATCTTCCAAGTCATATAGAATCTTGACAATCTGGTTTTGAACAATGTCTGTTTCATTGGTTCATTTTTTCCCAAGACATTTGTTAGCCTATAATTGCCAGACAAATAGTACTCAAAACATTTTAGAAAATATTAATGTAGCATAAGTAGCATGATAGGTTATCCAGATGGAAGAGAGAGTCTGAAAGCACAAATGAAGAGATGTAACCAGAAAGGGCTAGTTGGTCAAACTCAAGTGTGAAATTTTGTATGATAAAAATAATTGTAATACAAAATTACTCATTAATTGAGGTAAAAAGTAATTTAAAATCGTGTCCTTTCAGAAAAAAAGTATTTTGGTGGTGAGAAGTGAACTTAACAAAGATATACATGAGGAAAATTGATACTGAAAGCATCTGAAATACAAGTTGTTCCTAGGAAGAAGCTTGTAGCTATACAATCTAGTATTTAGATTTTAAAAACTCTATAAAAATGAGGAAGTAAAAGTGGGAAGATAAAAAATGCATTTATTTTTACTTTGTGCAAGTAGATTTTTTACTTGTGATTTTTTAGTCCAAGTGTCCAATTTTTATTTGTTTTATGATATTAAATTAGCTTAAAGTATTTCATTTTTCAAGTGTTTAATGTTTTAATATGGAGAATTAAAAGAAATCTGTTTAAATGTTTTGATTCCTATTTTCTGTGTTTTTCCTTATAGTATGCTCATATAGATGAAAAATCTTTTTGTAGACTGAGATGATAGTTGGAACATTTTATTGAATTTCTTTGTTAAGAATGTCCTCTTCTGTCAAGACATTGCAATGCATCCTCTTAAATTAATTAATTTGGAGGAGGAAAAGGGAGAGAAGTTTTTACTTTTTAAAATGCTATTTTATTTATTTATTTTTTTTGAGTTGGAGTCTCACTCTGTCGCCCAGATTGGAGTGCAGTGGCACACTCCTGGTCACTGCAGCCTCGACCTGCTGGGCTCCAGTGATGTTATTTTGTCCAAGATTATCCTGACACCTCTCTCCAACACATACACATGCTTGCACTCCTCCCCTACTTTACTGAACAGTCTTCAAATATGCTTTTTCCTTCCTTAATATTTACCCTTCTCTCCCAGAAGTGTTGGTTTTCTAAGACAAACTCTTAGATTCCAGAACACGGTTTTAAGTTCTTTACTTCAAACTAGATATCAGATTTATTTGGACTCCTTATGGGGATTTCCACTTCCTCTTTCTGGGATAGATACCAGTTTATCTCAAACCCCTAGAGCACCATGAAAGGTTAGTGATTGGATCTAGAAATAACTCTACTAGAAATTGGCTATTAACTGGGCTCGGTGGCTCAGCCTGTAATCCCGTGTCTTTGGGAGGCTGAGGTGAGTGGATTGCCTGAGCCGGCGAGTTTGAGACCCGCTTGGGCAGCGAGACCTCATCTCTACAAAAAATCAGCCGGGCGTGGTAGCGCGCACCTGTAATTCTGACTACTTGGAAGGCTGAGGCGGAAGGATTGCCGGAGCCCAGCAGGTCGAGGTTGCGGTGGCTGGGAGCGGTCACTGCACTCCAGTCTGGGAGACAGAGTGAGAATCCAACTCAAAAAAAGAAAAAAAAGAAAAGAAAAGAAAAAGAAATAGGCTATTGTCTTTCTAATTACAAATAATTTGATTTGAAGTTTTAGAATTTTCTGACTACTAGTCATTGTCGGGGACCAGCCCTGACAAGGGTGGGTTAGGACTGCAACGGTGAATCAAGATGGTGAGAAGAGACCACTCAGAGGCAGTTCTTCTGGGAACAGTCTGATCAGGACTGAAACCAATTTTATTCAAACTTTTTCCAGCTTATATACCATTTTCTATAACCTCCAGCAGTATGACAGATACCTGCTGGGGGCTTATAGGTCTCATGATGCACAACGTACTTCACAAAAGATTTTTGCTTAAGGTAACAATTAACAATCAAAATTCCATGATGCATATCATGCTTCACAAAGCTTACATCAAAATAACAGGTGTATGATTTTAACAATAGCTTAGCAAACTGTTTTTTATAATATTTAATAACTAATCTGTATATTATAAGCTATATTGAATTTTACTTAAGGTAAAAATTTCCCTATTTACTAACCTACTATGATTTAACAGAACAATCAAGATTTATATTAATTATCTTAACTTCTAGTAGTGAAAATATTTTTGCTGGGGGCATATGAATCTAGTGACACAAAACATATCTGTTAAATCTGCATCACAAGATCCACATGCTCCAAACAGAATGATTAGTATCAAAATATACACGTTTAAAACAAAATCATAACTAGCACCTATGATTTTTAGCATCCAACTATATGATTTAATATATGATTTCTTATAAAACTTCAAATATATAATTTCAAATGATAAACTGATAAAGCAGATAAAGCACAGATTATGCCTAAGAGAAGAAGACAGAGGGGCACTACACTAGTCTCGGTGTCTCGCATGCTCTAAACTTTGATCTTAAAAGCCTGTCAGAGACACGATTGTCAGAGCCCTCCATAAAATGCTAAATAGTGAGAAGCAGAAAACGCTAACCACAGTGTTTGACAAACCCAATGTGTACCTCACCATTGAAGTCTGCTGGACACTGAAGTCGATACCTTAAAGTAGAAATCCAAAGTGTAAAAGTATATCCAATAATAAGTGAAAGTACTAAGGATTCACTCTCCAACAGGCCTGTGACTGGGTTTTATCACTACCATACACAGGCATATTAGAGGGCAAATTTCAAGCAGAAGGAAGTGAAGTAGCAAGCACAGGTTCACATAGTGTTATATATGGATAACTAAACTATGTATATATATTTCTAGATTTCCTTATAAAAATTTTGGTCTAAGTGAATAAATCAAATAATGGTTGTCACACCTTTGGACAAGAAAAGACAGTTGCCATGACGATGGCTAGGGTTGGAGGCAGGCTAAGAGTCTTGACACGTAGTGAAACTAGGAACGTTCTGCCTGGCTAGAGGCAGGAAAACAAAACCATTAAAACAATTTCTGCTTACAGAAACAAAGGTTGTATAGTTACTTCTGAAAAACAGGGACTTAAGAATGGCTCAGAGAGTCAGAGAAAAATGAAAACTTAAAGCACAGAATGTTTTTCTGCTGTAAGGCTTTACCTGAAATTTTAGTCTAACAGTGTAAAAGGTTTACTTTCAAATAATATAAGCTTTTATGTCACATATACAAACTGGTCACTATTCATATACCAACACTATAGGTGTCACTGATGCTTTTGTGTCAAAAGCAGATCTCCAACATGGGCCTTCATAGGCCTCAACTGTATAACTGTAGATGTTGACTCCCAACAAGTCATGCTAAAAGGCTTGGTTTTGTGTGACTTTATTTTTATTTTTTGGCATGCGAGCCATACAGATTTTAAAGTTATTTTAGGAGATTAGGATTTACACAACTGCTAATACTTTTGCATCAATTTTGTTTCAATAGATTTTGAGACTTAAGCAGAATTCTTTGTTTTCTACCTGTTCCTGAAATTATGAAGAGAATAGCTGTCTTTGCATTGATTCTTCTTTTTCTTGTCTAGTTGTCATGAAGGAACCTCAACAACTAAAGAGGTAGAATGCTATCAATATTTTGCATTTCTACAACCTGGCTAACATCAGTAAATTCATTTAATTTCTTATATTAGGAATTATAGCCCCATCAATCTATAATGCAATTAATTTGGTAGAGAGTAATGGTGTGTCAAAAAAGCATTTTATAACAGCCAATATAGAGAATTACAGTTATTCAAGAGAGTGTGAATTTTAGGTTGATTATAAATGCAGAAATGAAATTAAACATGGATAAACCAATAGCTTTCCTGACTATCTCATTTGAAAGGTCAAGTTTTCCTTAGATACCATAAAACACCCTTTACTGTGTTAGTATGATCACTTATGATATTTTAGTACATATAAAATTTACTAATTCATTGTCTGTCTCCTTACCACTAAATGTCACCTATTAGGATGATTTTGTTTTCTCTTTTATATCCTCAGACCCTAGATCTATGCTTGATATAAAGACGTTTAATAAGTATCTGTTAAGTTAATTAATGAAAAATTTGTTTTTAAATCTTAATGTAAATATATTTTTAAATTTGGATAAATAAATGAGAGAAATAAAGAGATAAAGTAATATGTGTTTAGTACAATCTTTTAGAACATTTTCAGTTCTAAATTGTATCTGCATAATACTTCCAATATGCAAGCTTTTTCCGTACATTTCTCCCAGGAGTTTAAAAGTTCCAGGTCTTACATTTAGGTCTTTAATACAATTTGGGTTTATTTTATGCACAATGTATGGTAAGGGTTCAATTGCTTCTTCTGCATGTGGGTGTCCAACTTTTTTACCACCATTTTACCAAGATACTACCCTTTTGTGCATTCTTGGCAACCTTGTTTAAAATCACTTGACCATATAGATTTATTTTGGGGTCATCTATGCTGTTCCATTGATGTACATGTCTGTTTTTATGTCATTATCAGTTTTAATTACTGTAGTTTTGTAAAATATTTTGAATTCAGGTATTGTGATGTCTTCAACTTTGATCTTTCTCAAACTCGCTTTGGTTATTCAGGATATTTTGTGGTTCTATATGAGTTTTAAGATTTTTCTGTTTTTGAAAAAAAATCATTTTGATAGGGATTTTTTTGAATCTATGATGTATTTGGGTAGTTGAACATTTTTAATAAATGTTAAAACAAGTGGAACTACATGAAACTGAAAAACTTTTTATCAGTAACCACAGAGTAAAATATAACCTAAAGAATGAAAGAAAATATTTGCAAATCATATTATTCACCTCAAAATCTATAAATTTAAGAGGATGTATTGCAATATATTGAGAGAAGACACTTGACATACGAATCCATGATAATTTTAAAATTGTCATCCCAATCCACAAAAAGCATTTTTCATCTATATGAAGATATCATAGAAAAAACACAAAAAATGAGAATAAAAACATTTAGACTGATAAAAAAATCCCTTATAAAAAACAAGCGAAACACAAGAAAAATGGAATACAATAATTCAATACGCTTTAAATACTTTAAAAAATATAGACACAGACTTAAAAGTCACAAGTTAGAAAACAAATGAAACACTTATTTTATTTTCCCATTTACCCCCACCTATTGCTAATTGAGGTTTTTTTTCACTTAAATAACAGATTTTATAGCTACAAACTTTTCCCTAAGAACATCCTATATTTTAGTTGTTTTCAGTATCAAATCTGTTAAGGTATTAATATCTAAAAAATAATAAAAAATTTCTAAAACTTAACAGCAAAAATATACATTGAAAAAACAATTTTAAAATGGTGAAAGACTTGAATTGACATTTCTCCAATAGTTACACATCACAAATGGGTATTGCTTAACAAGCAAAAATACTCGACATCACTGATTATTAGGGAAATATTAACATCACAATAGGATGTCGCCTAATAACTTGTTGGGATGAATTTTTTTTTAAAGATAAGTGTTGGTAGAATGTGAAGAAGTTGGAAACTTTGTGCACTATTTCTGGGAATGGTGTAGTCACTATGAATAATATTATTGAGGTTTTGCAAAAAATTAAAAATGGAGCTACCATATCACCAGCAATCTCACTTCTGTTGCTACAATATACACAAAATAGTTGAAACCAATATTTTGAAAATATATGTGCACTCCCACATTCATTGTAGCATTTTTCAGAATAGTCAATATGTGGAAACAATCTAAATTTCTATTGATGGAAGAATGGTTAAAGAAAATGTGGTATATAAAATTAGTTCTTTAAAACAAAGGAAACCTGCAATTTATGACAACATGAATGATCTTGAGGACATTAGGCTAAATGAAATAAGTCAGTCACTGAAGGACAAATATCTCATAATTTCACTTATATAAGATATCTAAAATGGTCAAATTTGTAAGAACAGATACTAGAATGGTGGTTAACAGAGGTTTGGAAAAGGAGAAAATGTGGAGTTGTTCAACTGGTATAAAGTTTCAGTTATGAAAGCTGAATAAGTTCTAGGATACAGAGCAGAGATTTCCAAATCTGTCCCCTAAGACACTGAGGATTGTGGGAGACAGGGTAAACAACCCTTGGAAATGCTCACATTCTAATCTCTGGAACCTATAAATATGTTACCTTATTTGGCCAGTACTAGGTGACATGCTTAACTGACTAAACCTATTTCATATGCCAGGGTTCAGAGGGAGGGAAGATTTTCCATCTTCAATCATCTTCCATGGCAAGAGGCAAAAAATACCTAACAATAGTGAGTCAAATATTGCTTTGCATTGCTCCAGTCAATGAGAAATATAAAATGTGAACTTTTCCTTATATTTGATGTTACTATGTGGATGCTTTTTAAATAAACTACTCAATAGCAATATGAATAAAATGACTGAAATGTATCTTTATTGGATTTCTCCCCCTGGACATAAAACATTGGGTTAAAGTAAATTTCAAAAAAATATACGGAGTTTGAATTTCCTCAGAACACTGCCATTACTTGAAGATGAAATACATTTTTCTCTCCTTTATGTCTCGAGAAATTACTTGACTTTTCTTTTTAAAAATAAAATCTGTTCGACACTCAAACACAATTTGAAGAAATAAAAATTAGAACAAAAACCACAGCATAGCTATTTGTTTTGAACAGAATGTCAATGTAATATTAGTAATCCATCTGCTTAATTTAAAGAAGAAAAGTCTTTTGTGCAGAATTCTTCATTATGGTGTTTTGAGTCTTCTTAGAAATATAATAGCAGGCTTTATACATGATTCATTTTCTTGTAAATAATTATAATGGTCCATTAATTTTTAAAGCACTTATCTGTGTCAATTGAAAACAATATCTTCTATCATGTTTTTGGATAAAGTAATTCAAATCTTTTACCAGCCTTGAAGATAGTATTGCCATTATACATCTCTGGGTTCCACTGTTGACCCGAAAGAACACTAACTCCCGTTTATAAGAATGAAAATATATTTATTTACTTGCTGGCTGAAGGGGATAAATATGGATAATTACAAATTTTCTTCTGTTAGTAGAGGGGAAATTAACTTTTGTGTGTTTTTTAAAGTTGCGAATTAACATGTTCACAGGAAAATAATCTGTATGAATCAGCTGTGTCAAAACATCAATAAGGAATTAATAAAGCTTACATTAAAATAAAAATATTATGGTGGGATTGCGAGAACTGGATAATACTAAACTATTAATTCTAAGCATGTATCAAAAACTGACTTCAACTTTAGTATAATTTCACTCATTTATAATCTCAACTACCTAAAATAACATATTCTACCTGTTTTAGCTAAAGGTCACAAAACAAAATAATAAATTGTGTTCTGAACAATTAGTTTTATTTGGATTTTAAGATTTTGCTTATTTGTTTTAGACTTTGGTTCTTATTTGTTTTAATCACAATAACACTGTGGTTCCAACCTATAAACGATTCATCTTCTGATTATTTCTGGGAATTAGGAGTAAGAATAGCAGAGGCTCGCCTCTATTTCATGGATAAGTATCACAACACTCTGTTCTCTATAAAAAATAAATTGATATTGACAAAGATTGTGTAAATAATTCTTCCTCTCCCACTTCCAATATTCCTTCGAATACTAGATCTAGTCAAGGGCATTTGTTTCAAATTTATGTTGATCTTTTTTTCAATTTGGGTACAATTTTGACTAAGCTAACTCAGGCTACAAAGTGCATTTTCATTAGTCAACAACCATGACAGTTTCTTTCTTTATCTGAGCAAGCTCGCAAAACTGATACTTTTTATAATAGTTTTTATTTAATTTTCTAGAACATTACAGCAGCCCTAAAGCCGTGGAGGCAGTAACAAATAGCTTTTATTTATACCATCGTTAACCGCGCTCGGTGGCTCAGCCTGTAATCCCGTGCCTTTGGGAGGCTGAGGTGAGTGGATTGCCTGAGCCTGTGGGTTCGAGACCTGCCTGGGCAGCGAGACCTCATCTCTACAATAAATAAAAAAATCAGCCAGGCGTGGTAGCGCTTGCCTGTAATTCCGGCTACTCGGAAGGCTGAGGCGGAAGGATCGCCGGAGCCGCCGGGAGCAGTCGCTGCACTCCAGTCTGGGCAACCGAGTGAGACTCCGACTCAAAAAATAAATAAATAATAAATAAATAAATAAATAAATAAATAAATAAATAAATAAATAAATAAATAAATAAATAAAAAATTTATACCATCATTGAAATCACATCTCATCTGGATTTAAATGTCCTAATTTAAACAGGTGTTTATCCCTCCACTGTTGCCAAGAAGAATTTTAAAAATAGAACATGAATTTGGTTCCTGTCCAACACTTATGAGTGACAGAAACTCTCTCAAAATCACTCTCCAATATTACCTAAGGGAAGTTTTTACTTAAGGCTACACATTAATTACCTTCTATTTTGCACCTGCAATCTTGATCAGATGGCAGCATTCTTGCAATAGATATCCTATCTGCTACTTAGTCCTCCATTATTTCTCTAACTGTAATGTTATATAGTCCTGTTACATGTTTAAAGAAGAGTAAATATTGCACAGTTGTGAGATTCTTATCTCATATTCTATGATTCTGCCTTTACCTCCACAATATTCCTCAGGACTCCAGAAAATGCATATGCCACATTGAGGTTTTCATTTTTTTGTAGACTGATGTATAATATTTGAATGCATCTAATACATCAGTAAAAAGATAAAAAGAAAACTTCAACTATCAAGGTAATGTATACATTAACTCACTGTTAAGAAGTTTGCAAATTTGTCTGAGGTAATCTTATCTTTTTAAAGAATATTTTTTTTTTTTGCCAGAGTTAAATTTTAGTTTCAAACAATCACAATTGTCCTAAAACTTTTTGCTATAATTTTTGCTTTAAAATACTTTTATATCCTGAATTCAGTTACTGTATTTTCTCAAGTTTATTTTATAGCTCAAATTTCATATTAAATATTCAAGATTTTTAACATATAGGGTATATAGTGTGAGAGGAATGTATAATTTTATAATTATTCAAATTGTACAACCAATTTTTATGAAATAAACTATTCTTTCCCAAATATTTCAAACAGCATTTTAGTAAAAATGACCATATTCATATTTTATGAATTTATGTTTCATTTTAAAACCTAACAATATAAAACTTTTGGGAAATATAATAAAAGAAATATTTAAACTTTTTTTAAAAAACAGCAAAGCAGTTTAGGTGGATTATCAGGGGAATATACAATGATGTGACACTGATCAATGAATTTTTTTCATGATACTCAACATCAGGTTATAGTAAGGCATAAACAACAGTCAGAAAATGTCTTGACTTGTAAGAAATGTTTTAAGCATTTTTGATACAGTTTATTATAATTAGAAGTAATATAAATATCCCTAGCTATTGTACTAAAACTTCTCAAAAAATTTGTAGCTTCCATTTGAATGCTTTTCCACCAACTATCACCCACAAATGCATTGGCTTCCTAGCTTAGATCTTTGGTCCCTTCATTCTCTTCCTCCCTTAATTAAAGGTTCAAATATAAGTTTTAAAAATATGAGGTTTTTTACATTGTAAATACTCATTTGTAGTGGCCTAAGTTTGAATAATCCAAATATTGATATTGCCAAACCAAGAGTTTTAGCATTTGTTATCTAGTAGCACAGATCATCATCAGTGTGCTGTGGCTTAGAAAAATAAATAGAAGTTAATACAAGAAATTTAGAATTTAGTATTATTGAGACATATTTAATTTGTGCAAAACAAGAAAATTATCTGGGTGCAAATACTCTTTTGTCACTATGTAGGGTTAAGTTATTAGCTACAACTGTTGTACTTAGTTATTATAAGTATTAAGTGTAAGAAATACCATGTGAAAAATATAATAATATATGAGACAATAAATATAACTTTGACCACCATTTATTCAGCATTTGATGGAAGACATCATAAACCTTTAACTAATGATAATCTTAGACAGATGATGGAGGATAGATAGATAATAGAGTGATGGATATAATAGATGACAGATAAGTTGATAGTCACATAGCTACATACATAGACTGAATAGTTTCCTTAGAAAAAATATCACAACCTTCACTGTTCTACACAACCCACTTGCACTATTTTAATTTCAATTTCTTCCTGAAGTTGGCCATTTTGGGAGAAGTGTATTATGTATGTTCTATGTCTACTCTGATTATTTTTTAATTTAAGAGTGTTATTAGTGCTATGAGGTATTAGTGTTATTAGAGTGTACTAAGAGTTATTAGTGCTATAAGGAGTGTAATCTAGTCCTCATAGCACTAATATTTTTCTCATTTGTCTCCTCCTGCCTGAGAAGTATCAATCATCAGTACTTTTGAAAGAGGTGGAGAATATCCCTGAAACTTTCTCCCTCATTGAGTCATAATCAGGGAGTCTAGTCTGATGACCTCTGTTCCTTGTGACCGTTCTCCATGCTTCTGTGAAATGAACGTAAACAGAACAGAGAGTTGAGAGAATCTATTCACTGACTTGAATCCACCTTTTGAAATTAAATTTCTCGAGTTTCTATGAGTTAACCTTCCACATAACCAAAATATGTAGAAAAGATACTGTATTATTCATGGAGTTATACTCCAAGATGCTTCAAAACAGAGGCTAAGTGTATCAGATGGGATTATGAAATTCTTGTTTCAGTCTGTCTGCAAATAAACAGAACCAACATGAAACTTGTGATCATTTGACTGTGTGATAATTTCCTGATATTTATGAATCAAAAAAATTAACTGCCTTCCCTTACTCCATTTCTCTCCCCTTCTGGATGAGAGGTCTCAATCATCAGTACTTTGAAAGTGACGGAGAAGATCCCTGAAGCTTTCTCCGTTGTTGAGTCACAATCAACCAGTACAGTCTCATAATCTCTTTTTCTTGTCACCAACCTCATATGTTTCTGTGAAACAAAGGTAAATAGAATGGGGGTTGAGAGAATCTACTCACTAACTTGGGCCCTTCTTTTGAAATTAAGTTTTTATAGTTAGTATGAGCTAACCCTAACATAACACACAATCAAAGTACATGGAAAAAATAATATTATTCATGTAGACATGGTCATAGTTTCTTAAAAGCAGACATTAACTATAAAGCATGTGATTATAAAATTCTTACTCTGAGCCGGGCTCGGTGGCTCAGCCTGTCATCCCGCGCTTTGGGAGACTGAGGAGATTGGATTGCCTGAGCCCGCGGGTTTGAGACCCACTTGGGCAACTTGACGAGACCTCATCTCTACAATAAATCAAAAAAATTAGCTGGGTGTGGTAGCGCATGCCTGTAGTTCCAACTACTTGGAAGGCTGAGGCTCGAGGATCGCTGGAGCCCAGCAGGTGGAGGCTGCGGTGGCCGGGAGCAGCCACTGCACTCCAGTCTGGGCGACAGAGTGAGACTTCAACTCAAAATAAATAAATAAATAAATAAAATTCTTACTCTGATCTATCTGCAAATTGGTCTTACATAAAATTTCCATAGGAAATTTGGTTGTGTGGCAATTTCCTAACATTTATGCATTAAATATGTTAATTGCCTTCTCTTCATATACCTGTCAAAAAATAATTTTACCGTTTGTATAGCAGCTTTGTTTCTTCTTATAAGAGAAAAAGGAGATGTAGAAATGAAAGTTGTTTAAATGGCTTAGTGACATAGGAGCAAATAAGATAGCTTGATTTGTCTATACAGGATACAACTAAGGACACATAGTTACACCTATGTCTCCACAAATATTTGTTTAACATTTTCTTGATTAAAGTAATGCAAGCACAAGTCCAATGTTGTTTCTTTGTGTAACTACTCTATCAGAGCTATTTAATTTTTTAAAATGTTAAAGGAGAACAAGCCTCTTACTGTTGTTGCAAATGTTTTTCAGGTGAAATGTAAACTCACCTACACCAGCCTGTAAACCATTATTTCCAGTTATGACAACCTTTTTTTTCACATACTTTATAATGAATTTTATCAATGAATTTTATCTTCCTACCAATGCATTAAAAGTATTTGAGTTTTGAACTATCTATAAAGTGGAAAACTTAAGACACACACTACTGTGACCACATTAGTTTAGCTGTCCACTGACTAGAGGGAATATTATATGCCCAATGAATCAACCCTCTCTGAGCCCTGTCTCCTTCTTTAATTATTGCTCCAATCTCTCGTTACAGTTAAATTTCTTTTAAGGAATAGTAATTTAAACTTTATTTCTCCATTTCCTCTCTGCCTACTTACTTCCTAAGCCATCTCAATTTCACTTTTGCTCTTTTACCAAGCCACTATAACTGTTAAATTCAAAGTCAGGAATGCTGTCTTTGCAGCTAAATCTAATAAACTTTTGTTAGTATCAGCCATACCTATCACTTCATTGTCCTTGAAATACCGCATTTTAGTATCTAATACATCAATTTCCTTCATTTTTTTCTATTTATGGGATGTGTATATTCTCTGTCCTCTTTTGCCCATATACATAATTTCAACTTTTGTGCTGCTCGATTTGGTTAAAATCTTCTTCTCAGGATAGACACTATTCACTCTACTAATCTCTACTAAAAAAGGAAAAATGTCAACTCTATTTTGACTTGTGTTTGTATTGTACTCTATATAAATTGTATTATACATTGACACTAGGTAATTTGGTTGCAGAAACAGATATCCAGGTGTGCCCTTGACATTACCTTGTAGAGAAATGAAATGAATTTTGTAGTCATAGCACCTCTCTTTTGGTCTTCCAACTGATCATCACATGCTTTTTACTTCTTCCTTCCAAAATGTACACATTAGATAAATAAAAGTAAAATTATGTCTATACTCTTGTAAAATGTTTGCATCTGTTCTCTTTCATTTGTTGCTGTTCCTGGTTTTCAAAAAAACTGTTATTAAATGTATTTTTTATGGTGATAAGGCGATATATTATGATTTTCTTCAACAAAAGTTTAATATGACTGTAGAAAATAAAATATGGAATAATTCTTTCTATTTTATATGACTCTGTAAATCTGTATAAGCCTCTCACACTTCCCCTGGTTTTTTTTCCTACCTTTATTCACAGACATTTTGGGAACAATAAAACACTTTGACTAGGCACAGAATTATACCATAGTATAATCTCTTACTTCCTGTACTATTGATCATGTTTGCTTTCTCTATGATCCTTTCACAAGCTGAGAGACACTAAGGGCACATGATTTTGAATAGGTAGGATGATTAAAACTTTTTAAAGAGGTTTTTCTTTTCTCATTTTTCTCTATTTCAATTGGGATTATTAAAAAAAAACCCAAAAAACCAAATAGTTCATTGGTGTTTTAATCAAAAGCATTCTCAATAAAAGGATAAAAGATCAGCCAAATAGCAACGTTCTGAGTAATGACTGAAAAATGAGAAAGTATATAATCAGTATAGATTTTTTTACTAAATCATATTTAATTTAAAGAAAAAATTATTATGCAAGACAATTAGCAGAGGATATACATTTAAGGAAGGAAAAGATATATGGGTATGTTTATTTCTTGAAGGCAATGTATTTTAAAAGTGTCTGCATGAATGTGAGGGAGATATTAATGAAATAAAAACTCTAAACAATATAGTAGTAGAAGCCAATGGATCTGGAGCTTTTGAACAGGCAGCTTTTGCAGGAAAGGAATTTATTTATTTTTTGCTAAGATAAGAAGAAAATAATTTTTATTTTTTTTGAGTTGGAGTCTCACTCTGTCGCCCAGACTGGAGTGCAGTGGCCGCTTCTGCCCACCGCAGCCTCGACCTGCTGGGCTCCAGCGATCCCTCCACCTCAGCCTTCCAACTAGCTGGAACTACAGGCACGCACTACCACGCCCGGCTAATTTTTTGATTTATTGTAGAACTGAGGTCTTGCCAAGTTGTCCAGGCGGGTCTTGAACCCGCGGGCTCAGGCAATACACTCACCTCAGCCTCCCAAGGCACGGGATTACAGGCTGAGCCACTGGGCCTGACTGAAGAAAATAATTAAAAAGTAAGTGAACTTGATATATTAGTCTACTAGGAAGATTTCTGCAAGCAACTTAGATCACAGATAACTTTAGAAATTTGATAATTAATTATTTTTTAAAATTTTCTACTTTGTGTGCTATATTTTCTCCAATTTTTGTGTGGTATGTGCTAAATCATTTGTGACATATTTCCCATTGCGTTCATTCTGAAGTTTAGTTTCCATAGTGTCTCAATTCTAAATGAATAAACAGATTCTGAAATATAAGAAAGACCCAAGAATACTAAATAGTCATGACAAATAATGTATTTATTAACTAAAAAGATTATCACAAAGTCAGTAAGGTTCTGAAATATTTAAGTTTTCTGTGCTGCCCTGAATTATTTTTGGAATCCTGTACCTTGCCACTTTCTGTTATAAAGTCATTTATCAGTCTCTCCCGTAAAAAAAGAAAAAAAGTTACAAATTACACAAAGTAACAATATCAACAAATAACAGGAAGATAACAAACCTGGAATATTATTGAGATGTGAATCTCATAGTTTATTATTATTAACCTTCTTCTTCTGAGTTTTTACCACATACAGCTTTCTCACAGATGCATGAAGAAGATGTGGTGCAGTCATCAGTACCAATGGTGAACTCACGTAGATATGCACATTTCCCCTGGAAATCCACACTTGGTGAAGGCAAATCCCTAAAAAATTTAAGAAAACAAAAGTTACTGTTCATATTCAGTGCATTCAAGTTAAACAGCATTGCTTAAGACCTTACTATATAATTAAGATACTATCAGATGCTGTGGTAGACACAAGGGTGTGAAAGCATTTTTCCTCTTTTCAAAGAGTTCATTAATTCATAAAGAGATAAGGTAGGCATATAAGTAATGAAAAAGCTATAGAGAATGTGATAATTATTTACAAATGGGAAAAAAATATGCCAGTACGGAGAGGGAGAGAATGGTTTGACTGGAAAATTATAACAATAACATAAAACATGACACATATGATCTGGTATATAAATTATGTTCATCATGATAGAAAAATTCAGCTATGTATGTACAGCTAAAGTTGGAAGAGGGATATTTTACATGTAACATATTTCATTAGATATAAAAGTGAACCAAAATTAATAGTAAAATTTAGAATATATGTAATATGTCAGCATAATTTGCTCTGATATACACTTCAATTTACTAAATCACCACTGACAAAATACCACAGGGAAGATGATGTCAAGTACTCTGGAAGAATTTAGTCCTTGGCTAGAGACCCAGATTAAAGACAATGTTGCAAGTCAACATTAACAAGATGACTCATAACCAACTCTGGAGCAAATCTGGTTGTCTGGTATAGACCTAAAATGATAAAACTTACCTGCTCAATAATTAAACATGTAATATATTCCTTTTCAAAATTTCAAATGATGGGTCAAAAAAATAAACTTCAACTACATTAGTTAAACATATTGCCAATATATTTTATATATTTCCCATTTATTAGTTCAACATATTTATTACATGCTTTATGTACCAAACATTGTACAAGGTTTTAAGCATAAAAGAACTTTCAAATAGCAAAATTCTTATAATTAAAATGATTACAATGAAAGTAAGAATAGACTCAAAATTTTATGCAGTGGTACAAGCAAATTCAGGAAAATACCCAAGTATGTTACAACATAAAATATTTTAACAAATTATTTAAATGAAAAAAAATTTAGTATATGGTAAATATTATGTTAAAATCAGAGATGACAGAATAATGAATCATTTAAACAGAACTCTGGCAGTTGATTACATAATTGAAATGCATATATGTAGAGACATAGGAGTCTATCTATATATGTACACACCTACATACTAAATGTTAAACATTTGTTCGCATGATAGAAGCAAATAAACTTAATTGGCAAATTGCTAAAGAAAATAACGGCAAAACATATCTGAAAGAGATGCTATAAGCTTAATGTATAAAGAATTCTTATCAAAAAATATGAGGGGCCTGTAATCCCAGCACTTTGAGAGGCCAAGGTGAGAGGATTGCCTGAACCCACAGGTTCGAGACCAGCCTGGGCAAATTGATAAGACCTCATCTCTACAATAAATCAAAAAATTAATTGGGCATGGTAACGCATGCCTGTAGTTTTGGCTACTTGGAAGACTGAGGCAGAATCATTGCCTGAGTCCAGCAGGTTGACGCTGGAGTGACCATGAGTGTGCCACTGCACTCCAGGCTGGGCGATGGGGTGACTTTGACTCAAAGAAAAATAAAAATAAAATAAGGGGAACCCCCCAGATCCGGAATTTATTTACACAAAATTTTGTATTTATTCTTACAAGTTTAAACTTCAGTCACCTTCAAAGAACTCTCCATTTGATGCAATACACCCCACTGAGCTGCTTTTTCCACTGCTCAAAATAGGTTTTTTTTTTTTTTTTTTTTTGAGTTGGAGTCTCACTCTGTCGCCCAGACTGGAGTACAGTGGCCGCTCCCGGCCACCCGCAGCCTCAACCTGCTGGGCTCCGGTAATCCTTCCCGCCTTACCTTTCTGAATAGCCGGAATTACAGGCATGCGCTACCGCGCCCAGCTGATTTTTTGATTTATTGTAGAGATGAAGTCTCGCTGCCCAGGTGGGTCTCGAACCAGCGGGCTCAGGCAATCCACTCACCTCAGCCTCCCAAAGGCGCGGGATTACAGGCTGAGCCACCGAGTCCAGCTTCAAAATAGTTTTTGAACTCATCAATTTTGATGCTTTTAAGTGCTTTTGATTCTTTTTGCTTCACCTCTTCCACACGGGCAAAACTTTCCCTTTTGAGAACTTTTTTCATCCAGGGAAGCAAATAAAAATTGCTCAGGCTGAGATCATGGCCAAGCACAGTCTCTCACAACTAAACTAGCTGGTACACTGATAACAATAGTTTCCTGGAACAGTTACCGAGCAGGGAAATCTTGTACTATAAGAAGCCCACCCTCCAAAATATAATTTCAGTTTATTTTGGGTCCCTTCTTGTAAAATATCAATATACCAAAATGGGGAAATATTTTATACAGCTTATAAAAAATATCATCAAGGGTAAAAAAATAAAAGAACAAAATACAAATATTCAGCCGTCAAAACTATGATATGTTGTCTAACATTGGCACAAGGTTATAAAACAGCTTGCCGTTACATTTTTTGCCATAGTTTCTAACCCAGTGTTTCTGTAGAGCAGTTAAATAATACTTACTTAAAACTATAAGAAAGGGTCAAACTTATTGGTTGAGAAATAACAATTCTGTACTTCTGCCCAGTAAAAATACCAAAGGTGTCCCAAATTCATTTATAATAATGTTCTTCCCTATATTTTATTTATTATAAAACATGTTGATCAATCAAATCATCTAATTATAGAGGCATATGTGCACAAATTATGAAATATATAACTATATAAATTACATTATTTATAAAATTTCTGACAGCATAATATAAAATAACAAAGAAATAAAAAATAAGACTAAATTCTGTGCTCAGGAATCTTCTATATTTCCTCCAGGTTTTAAAGCAAAATACCTGGAGACACTGAGATTGGAATAAGAAATTGGATTACATACTAGAAACTTACAGGCTAGGAGAAGGAGAGGAACCATCCTCCCACTTCCATCCATCGACATTTTCCTTAAAAGATATGCCAATCCAAGTCTGACTTACTGAAAATAACTTCAAGATATCCTACATGAAGACAAAATACACAAAGGAGATTTCTTGTTACTAAAAGTACATAGGAGATGAAAAATATGGAACTTGTGTTAGGTAACAAGAATCTTAAAAAGAATGTAGTCTGTATATGGTCGCTAATATAATACATGAAACATCAAAAGCTTTTTGTTCTAGTGTGTTTATCAAAGCATGAATTAAATACAAAGAAGAATAATGAGCTAGCTACCAGAAAGTTTTATATTCAGAAAGATACTATACCACACATGAATTCCTTTTCTTAACTAATTTTATCATTTATTTAACTCTGTGCTTCGAGCTTGAGATAGACCATTGAACACAAATGAAAAAAAATCCTTATTTTAAAGGAATTTGGAAAATAAACAAATAACATACATGGAAATTACATGTTGTGTAAGAAGGTGACTCATGCTATGAAAAATTAGAGCAGGATAAGAGGGATGGAGAGTATAGGGGAGGGTGTCTGGGGGACACTGAGGCACAGGTAGCAATTCTAACTAGGGCTGTCAGGACAGGACTAATTGAGGCAATAACATTAAGTACTTGAAGGAGATAAAGTAGTTAGAGATGGTTAAATTTGAGAGAACACTGAGTGCAGAATGAACAGAGAATGCAAAGGTGCTACAGTGAGTGCATGGCTGGTGTGTTAAGAAAAGAAATCTTACTAAAGTGGAGTATGCCAAGGAAAGATTAGTTTAAAAGTTTATGGGACTGAGGTGAGAGGATTGCCTGAGCCCATGGGTTCAAGACCAGCCTGGGCAATCTGTTGGGACCTCGGAGACCTCATCTGTACAACAAATCAAAAAATTAGCCAAGCATGGTGGCGCATGCCTATATAGGTCCAACTACTTGGAAGGCTGAGGCAGGATTGCCAGAGCCCAGCAGGTCCAGGATGCTATGACTGTGACCATGCCACTGCCCTCCAGTCTGGGTGACAGAATGAGACTCCAACTCAAAAAAAATTTTTTTTTTTCTTTGAGAGATGTCCCTTTTCTTTTAGTGTTGCAGGGAGCCCTCCTGTGACTGTTGAACCTACTCTGTTTTCATATTCTAGAAGTAAAGAATGAAATTTAACCTTACCATCACTCTGCTTCTTTCTGTCTGTAAAAATGTGGCATTCAAAGAAATGCAAAGGTCTGAACAGTTTAACCAAGAAACCGTTTCCTTGGTTTGGTGGTAGCAATGGTCTCTGTATGGTACCCAGTGGTTCAGAGGTGGTCCGTACCTGTCTCCTAAGAAAAATAACAATTACAGCCAGTGCCTACAGAACCTCACAACAAAGACTTATTGTTTTATACGTTTCTCAGTTGACAGAATAAGACTGATATTAAGAATTATTGGCATCTCCGAATTTTCTGACATCCAAATTACCTCGTGTGGCCAGTAGGACTTGTAGAACTTCAAGGAAATACACATTCTCATTTTTAAACCACTGTAGGGTTTCTATATGGACAAAAAGACATAACACTAGATGTCAATATAAATTGTACCTTTTTGTCTGTACTTTTCCAAAAGTCATATAATGATGATGGTCAAGTGCCAAAAAAATACTACTAATAATTTTAGTCCAATCTTATATTAGTTTGACTTTGGCTTAAAGAAAATTGATTACAGATGATTTATAACTTATGATGGTTTAACTCTGGATTTTACAACTTTATGATATGTAAGAAAGTATTACACATTCATTAGAAACTGTACTTCAAATTTTACTTCGTTTTGGGAATAATAATATACAGTACTATATTTTTGTCATACTGGGCAGTGAAAATGATCTGTAGCACCCAGGCAGTGGATGAAAACCCACACTCTATACAGTATACTGTGTTGTCAGATTATTTTGTCCAATTGTAGTCTAATGTAATCATCTGATAATACTTAAGGTGAACTAGGCTAAGTTATGGTGCTCAGTAGGTTAGGTGTACAAATGCATTTTTGACTTATGATATTTTCAATTTATTATGGGTTTATCAGAATGTAATTAGGTTTTTTTTTTTTTTTTTGAGTTGGAGTCTCACTCTGTCGCCCAGACTGGAGTGCAGTGGCCGCTCCCGGCCACTGCAGCCTCGACCTGCTGGGCTCCGGCAATCCTTCCGCCTCAGTCTTCCGAGTAGCTGGAACTACAGGAGCGCGCTACCATGCCCAGCTGATTTTTTGATTTATTGTAGAGATGAGGTCTCGCTGGCCAAATGGGTCTCGAACCCGCGGGCTCAGGCAATCCACTCACCTCAGCCTCCCAAAGGCGCGGGATTACAGGCTGAGCCACCGAGCCCGGCTTGTAATTAGGTTTTTAACATGACTAACCCACTTCAATGATTGATTTAATTGTTCGCTATAAGCCTGCTAACTCATAAGCAAAAGCAAAAGTAAAAACCACATTTAAATACAAGGCCTTTATAAAATATTTTTCATGAACATAGACTATTTGTATATTACAGCTTAATAACACAAAATAAGCTTTTGAGAGCATTTTTAACTTCTCTCTTTAAGGAAGAAAGAAACTATGAAAATACTATTTTTTCAGATATATAAGTTCTATTTTTGTGGTTCCTGAACATTTTGTACATACCTCAGACACCTTGACACTTTGGTTTATTTTTGGTTCTATGTTTTTCTCTAAGCCCCTCAAGGGTAGGGTTTATATTATGTTTATCATTAATCACATCTATCTGCTAGAATTTAATGTGCATTGATTAAATGTGAATAAATAAATGAGTGAATGAACAAATTAATTAGCATAGACGACTATGTGTGATAAATGTTGAGAGTCACTCAGTTTCAGAAAATGATATGAGGATTAAAAGAGGCAAAGGCCATCAAAACTACAGGTTGCTGTATCAGAGTATTCCCTATTGTGTAATGCAATCATACATTTTAGGGTTGCAACAAGAAAAACAATCTAGCCTCCTGTGAAGATAGATTATATCAGCTCTAATATTACCTCCAATTTGGCCAAGAACTTTTGGGACCTGAAAAAAGTTTTCTGTTTTGTTTTGGAAAGACTCAATCCATTGGTTAAGGCTCTTCATCTTGTCCTCTGATGCCTGAACACTTCGAAAATCTAAGAACAAGAATTCAAAATCCGTATAAATCACATGCTCAAGTATAAACCAGTAGCTTATTAAATTATAAAGTTCAATTTTCATCATTTTTTCTTTATTGAGTTTTTCCATAAACATATTTAGTTAAATATGTTTTTATTTATAGTTGTCCCCTCCTATCTAAAGGGGATGCATTCTAAGTACCCAGTATAGAAGTCTGAAACTGCAGATGTCAAAACCTATATACATGATGTTTTTTTCCTACACAGTAATGGTGGCATAAACAACATGGTTACTAATTCATGTCCAGAGTGGAAGGGGATGAGATTTCATCACACTACTCAGACTAACATGCAGTTTAAAACTTACAAATTGCCGGACTTGGTGGCTCAGCCTGTAATCCTGTGCTTTTGGGAGGCTGAGGTGAGTGGATTACCTGAGCCCATGGGTTCGAGACCCGCCTGGGCAGTGAGACCTCATCTCTACAATAAATCAAACAATCAGCTGGGCGTGGTAGCGCATGCCTGTAATTCTGGCTACTCGGAAGGCTGAGGCGGAAGGATTGCCAGAGCCCAGCAGGTCGAGGCTGCGGTGGCCGGGAGCAGCCACTTCACTCCAGTCTGGGCGACAGAGTGAGATTCCAACTCAAAAAAACAAAAAACAAAACTTACAAATTGATTATTTCTGAAATTCGTGGACTGAAATTGACCACAGACAACAACAACCACAGAAGTTCTCAAACTTTGTAACACCGGAATGAATTAATTTAATGTGTATTATTTCACTTCCTAATCAAAATTTAGAATTTGGAGTTTCAAACTATTATTATTATTGAGACACTACTATTTGAAATAAAACTTTATAAATATTTTAAAAACAATAAACATTCTTTGGTTTAATTTTAACTGAACAATTTGAACAACCACGTCCACTACTAGGGGGAGAGAAGACTTGCTAGAAGCCCAAATCCCACCTGCACATAATTTACTTATGTAGCAGAATCTCACATGTACTTCACAACTCTAAGATTTAAAAAAGATACCAAAAATACATAAGCTTAAACTTAAAAAAGTTACTTTTTCCTTTCAATGTAAAGATAGTTGCAAATTCATTAAGCTAAATATTTAATAAATTATAATTTTCAAAATAGTAAAAAAATCACTAATTACTATCAATATTATCTGTTGAAATTGCAATGCTATAACTTCCCTCAATAAATTGTACAGTTATTGAGAGTTTACAAATCAAGTTTATCCATATAGTAAACAGTTGTGATACTTTCCTGTTGTTTTTTCTTGTTCTCTGTTCACTGGGGCAATAAAAAGTGTATCTGCAATATTTTAAAGAAATATGATAATCTGACAAAGAATCTATTCCTTCGTTTTCCCCAATTAATAGAACTTACACTGATAAGCAAAGAATCCACACAATATCATGAGCAGCAGACTATAGATTCCTATGACCACAGGATATATTCCATATAGACAAAATGAAAAGGGAGATGCTGAAAAACAAAGAATAATAACAAAAAAATATGAGTTTCTATTACTAGAGAAATTAATACCATTATTTTTCATTGCATACTGTTCCCAATGCATCATAAATGTTCTGAAAGTTAATGTTCGATGTGTGAATTACATGAACTATGAGAAAAAAAGAGAACGAGAAATACAAAAAAAAACTTGTCTAAGCGGATGTACAACAAAGAGATAACACAGCAGATTTGATTGCTCTTTGTAAAACCTACTTGCAAGATGGTCTTAGCTGGCACCTGGAAGCTTAGAATTTGGAAGGATTCCCAATGCTATTGACTGATGAGAGTATCTCACTGTGTCTAAACTCTTTGTACAAACAATATAGTGTATGCTGAAAACCTGCTTTCCTTCTGGAGGTCTGGAATTGTTACATACCATTCAGGAGCTTCCTATGTAATTAATGCCCAGTAAAAACATTATTCACTGAACTCCTAATGTGTTTCCTTGGTTGGCACCATTTAATGTGCATGGCCAGAACTTGTTACTGGAGGAATTAGTATGTATGTCCTCTGTTTTTCCACTGGGTGAGGATCCATGGAATATTGTGCCTAGTCTAGCCACACTTTACACTGTGTACCTCTTAACTTTGCTGATTGTGGTTGGTAGCCTGCCACTGTCATAAATCTTAGCTATGAAACAACTATATAACGAATCCCATGAGGCTTCCTATTGAGTCATGAAACCTGAGAAAAGTCTTGGAGGTTCCCAGCAATGGTAAAAATTTTACATCAAAGTATTACTAAATTTCAAATATAACATTTAAGCTCTGATTATATTATCTCCATTAATATGATTAAATGCATACGTATTTCAAGTCTGTCTTGTTATTAGAAGAGAATATTTTATCTGAACTTAATAACTATTGACATACTCCATTCATAAAGAATTACTATAAATCTTAGGGACTGATTTAATCAGATAATGTTTGCTTTTAAACCCAACAAAATCTATAATTTTATTCCACTCCATAAAAAATAAAATGCTATATCACCATGATTTAGACTATAAACTTTCAGACATTATTGTTCATTGTTTAGATTCTTTTTGTTGGCATGCTTATTTCTCTCCAAAATAAATGTAAATACTGTAGTGTAAAAAAATGACTTACAGAAGTGGCACTTTTGAAACACGAGAAGAAGTTGACATTAAAAATATTGGTTATATTAATGATCTAAAATCCAAAATATTTATTTAATTTTCTGGATAATACAACTTAGTGGTTGTCAACCAGCGAAAGTTTTACTGGTCAGTGGACAGTTGTAAACATTTAGACATTTTTGGTATCATAATTGTTAAGCGAGTGCTACTGGCTTCTAGTAGGTAGAAGTCAGAAATGCTGTTGAACATCCTACAATCACAGGAATGTTCTCCCACAACAAAGAGTTATCCAGCCTGAATTGTTAGTAGTGTTGGCGTTAAGAGGATCTGCTTTAACTAAATGATGCTAAGTTATGATCAAAAGGAGGCTCACAACTGGTGGTGTTCTTCCTTTTTTCTTTACACACATTTAAAAAAATTTATATCTTAATTATTTTGTTTGTCTCTCAGTTTCATATAAGAAAAAAAGTCTAAGTTTGGACAAATAGCTTTTGTATTTTCTTTAAATATGCTCCTTAATACATAAAATTTTCAAACACCTCTGGGTGCAAATATGACTTGTCTTACTTCTATGCATGTTTGAAAATATTTTAATCTCTATATTTTGTAAAAAATATAAAAATTTCAAATAGTAACAACTATAGAATGGTAAAGTTAGGGGAAAATATGCCTTCATATTAACAAAGAGAGAACAAAAATGAATAAAATCTGGTATAAAAACTTTACCATTTGTGCTTGGTTCCCATTCATCTTCTGGAGGAGGAGGAAGATCAGGAGGTGATTCCAAGTCCACAATAGGGATTGTCTCTGTCTGCTCTGTGATTTCCTTGGCTGGAAATGTAAATATAGTAGTAGTACAATAAGTAAAAAAGACACTAAAATTATATTTTAACCTGATAGACCATCCAGCTTTCCTAAAGTGAATTAATTGATTGATCATACTTCTTATCTAGCGAGAAAAGAGACATTTCTTTCTATAAATTACATTTAAAAGCACTCTTTCAGATATGTCTGAGAAATATTAAATAAAATATAAGAAATTTAGGTCTCTGCTATAATCATAACTAATAGTGATGACAGACAAAAAACCTAAAAATTTTTGCTTGTATTAAAATGGCACAGGACATTTACATTTAAAAAACTACCTGGAGGCTGTTCAGAGTCTGAAGCAGCTGACATGATGATTTGTTGTTATTGTTTTGATGATTACTTTGTCCCAGTAGGTGAAGAAGTTTCTGCAAGCACATTGGCAGGTGAATGCACTGGTATTTCTGCTTAGTATCCTCCTTGAGTTGATAAGAAACTCAAAGCTAGCCTAATGTGGGGCAGCTACTTAGAGATGCATGTTACTAACTTAGGTTAAAAACCACAGAGTAAATGTGAATTGAAAACTGGAATATATATCTAATAAGCTTGCAGAAATATAAATTTTTTCCTATTTTATTAAATTATGTACAAGCCTTTTTAGCACTTGATTTGTATAGAGTATACACCAGCTATCTAAATATAAAAACCTTAATAAGGAAAATTCCCTGTTGTCAAAAATAAACTATAATCAAGTTATGCAGAGTAACAATTTCCATAATTAGTATGCAATAAAGAAAAATACAAGGGGTAAAGAAAACAAGAGACTGGACAACCATAGAACAAGGGAAAAATAATATTGGAAATAATAAACAATTTGTTAATCAAAGATGGGTTTAAGTTGAGAGCCTATAAAATGGCATTTGAAGTTAGAAATAACATATTAAAATCTTTTTGTTCAGAGTATTGATAGCTTGGCATAAGGTTATTTGGGATGCCCTCCTCCTCCCTTTATTTTAAGTAAAAAGTTTTATTCAAAGAAATATACTGTGAACTATCAAAAATCTATCTTTTGCTATTTATTTGACTCACATCAACAAAGCTTAATACTTTAGTGGGTAGAAATAGATATCACAGCCAGGTTCGGTGGTTCAGCCTGTATCCCGCGCTTTGGGAGGCTGAGGTGAGTGGATTGCCTGAGCCCGCGGGTTCGAGACCCGCCTGGGCAACTTGGTGAGCCCTCATCTCTACAATAAAATAAAATAAAAAATCAGCCGGGCATGGTAGCGTGCGCCTGTCATTCCGTCTACTCGGAAGGCTGAGGCGGAAGGATCGCTGGAGCCCAGCAGTTCGAGGCTGCAGTGACCGGGAGCGGCCACTGCACTCCAGTCTGGGTGACAGAGTGAGACTCCAACTCAAAAAGAAAGAAAGAAAGAAAGAAAGAAAGAAAGAAAGAAAGAAAGAAAGAAAGAAAGAAAGAAAGAAAGAAAGAAAGAAAGAAAGAAAGAAAGAAAGAAAGAAAGAAAGAAAAAAAGAAAGAAAGAAAGAAAGAAAGAAAGAAAGAAAGAAAGAAAGAAAGAAAGAAAGAAAGAAAGAAAGAAAGAAAGAAAAGAAAAAGAAAGAAAGAAAGAAAGAAAGAAAGAAAGAAAGAAAGAAAGAAAGAAAGAAAGAAAGAAAGAAAGAAAGAAAGAAAGAAAGAAAGAAAGAAAGAAAGAAAGAAAGAAAGAAAGAAAGAGATACCACACATAAACAAAAATAGACATTGGGGTTATAACCTCATAGAAACTAGTATATATTTGAGCCAGTCTGGTTGAAACCACACAGCATACCTCAGATATAGGAATTTATCATGAATTTTCCATTCTTCCATGTTTAGTTCAGATAAAATGGTCTACTAGAAATCCTAAAAATATCTTATATTGTATAAAACAAAAGACAACTGACTAGAAAGATCATTTTAACTTTACTAAAACTTCAAATATCTCAGTAAAGATGAGTAGAGTAGATGCTTAATCAAAAATACCCTATATCATTGAGTTTTTGCTTATATTATAATTCATTTTTATTTTGTTTACTTTGTTTCAAACTTTTAAAATCTTTTTTCACTAAATTAAAATTGTCATGGGTCAAAATTCAGATAAGTATAAGTGGGAAGAAGGAAAAAAGTATTAATTATTAATGTCTGAAAATTACTTATAGTAAAATAATATGAAAAAGTATTATATTGACATATATATTAATTCATGAATACGTCGCTTCTGTTATAATGAAATAGCCTTACTGTACTAGAGTCTTGTGATAGGATTAACCGCTTGGGTACCGTAGTTATATATCTATGCATTTAAAAAATTTGGCAGTAATGGGAAACTGTCAGGGATGGGGGTGGGATTGGTAGTTAAGGGAAACTGCAAGGAGATGGAGGGGCATACCTCATCAACAAGGGTATCCACATTATCAAATGTTTGTATAACTAACTCTGAATTGTATACCCCACAACTTTACAATAAAATAATAATAATAATAATAATATGTGAACCCTGTAAAGAATGAGCTAGAAGGAAGTTTTCATATGTTTTGTCACTTAGGAGCAAAAAGCAAGTTGCATAGTAATGTGCACTTATAATAATTAATCAGCAAAGGGGAGAAAAGGAGGATACGAAGGAAAAGAAAGAGTAGGAAAAAGAAAAACAACAAGAACAAGAAGAAACAATACATGAAAATGTGCTTATTTGATTCACATGAGTATAGAAAATTATTTATATCAGTCATCCTAAGCAAGTGGGACTATAAGGGAGAGGAAATGTTTATTAATGTTTGTTTCATTGTTAGACCTCATATTATATACATGCATTATACTTATATTTTAAAAGAAATTCTAATAGAGAGAGGGAAGTAAAAGCAAATATAATGACTCAACAGAAGAAACATTTAGGAATATGTTGCCAGCAAATTATCTTCAAGATAGAGCAGTGTTATAGTTGAGGATCAGAAATACTAGAAACAATATATATGTGTAAATAGGTAACTGGTAAATTCGCTATTAAAATTATAAAATACTACACATTCAATATAACTACTTTTCTGAATTTTACTTTATGACTTAGAGATATATTCGGGTAAATAAACTGATGAAATAAAAGAACCAAGTAAAATAAAGAAATGTGTATGAGTAACTTAGAATCATAAGAAGATGCAAAGGAAATTAACATGTATACTTTAAAATGTTGGCACTAGTTGCCTCTGGTAAATATGTTGGGCTGGTGCTTACATTTTTCTTTGTACTATAATGTATTTTTAAAAATTTTCCTTAAGGAATATGCTTTACACTTATGAGAACATAAAACAAGAAATATTACTTAAATTTGTTAAATAAAATACAAAATCAGCGATCTCATTTTTTCACCAGTCTTCATTTCTCTTGTTGTATATATTTTTGTGAACAACATGATATTTTGAAAAATGTGTGTATTGTAGGATGACTAAGTTGAACTAGACAACATATTCATTATCTCACATGTCATTTTTTTTGCGGCGGGAACACTTAAAATCTATTCTCTTAGCAATTTTTAAGAATACAATTCACATTTATTAATTATAGTAAGTATAATGTACAATAGCTCTCTTGAACCTATTTCTCCTGTCTAACTGAAATTATGTATCCTTTGACCAACACCTCACTGTTATGGTTTGAATTTATCCTCCAGAATTAATGTGTTGGATATTAAACCCCAAGGTGATGTTATTAAGAGACAGTACCTTTGGGAAGTGATTAGGCCATGAGGGCTCCACCTTCATAAATGGGATTAATGTCCCTATAAAAGGAAGCTTCAGAGCGCTGCATGGGCCATCCATCCCTTCTGCCATGTGAGGATAAAGAAAGAGGGAAGCTTATAAGTAACGGTTTTTCACCAGACCCTGAATCTGCCAGCACTTTGAGCTTAAAATCCTGGAATTATGAGAAAATAAGTTTCTGTTCTTTATAAATTACCCAGCTTTGGGTATTTTGTTAAAGCAGTACAAATGAACTAACAAAGAAATGGGCTGCTGCTGTAATAAATACCTAAAATGTGGAAGTAGATTTGGAACTGGGTAGTGGGTAAAGGTTAGAAGAGTTTGAAAGTGAATCTAGAAAAATACCTAAATTGCAGTGCACAGAGCATTAGGAGTGATTCTGGGGGGGGCGGGGTTAAGAAGAGAGGGAGAGCAGTAGATAAAGTCTGTATCTGCTTAGGAATTATTTAAGTGGTTGTGATCAGAATGCTGGTGAATATATGGATGGTAAAGGTCACTCTGATAAAGACAGACAAAAATATGAAACAAGGTATTAGAAACTGGAGGATAGGCTGTCCTTGTTATAGGTGGCAAGAACTTGGCTGAATTTTGTCTGTGTCCCAGTGCTTTGTGAAATGCAGAAGTTACAAGCAATGATTTTGTATATTTGGGAGAAGGTATTTCTTTTTTTTTTTTCTTTTGAGTAGGAATCTCACTGTGTTGCCCAGGCTGAAGTGATGTGACACGTTCACAGCCACCCCAGTGTCGATTTGCAGGGCTCAGGCAATCCTTCCACCTCAGCCTTCCAAGTAGCCAGAACTACAGGCATACACTACCATGCAGCTAATTTTTTGATATGTCATAGAGATGAGGTCTCACCAAGTTGCACAGGCTGGTCTCAAACGCCTGGGCTCAGGCAATCTTCATGCCTCTGCCTCTCAAAGTGCTGGGATTACAGGCTTGAGTGACAGTGCCCGGTCAGAAGATATTTCTTTTTTTCCAGAACTATCTTGAAGTTTATTTATTTATTTTCCTCTTTTAATTTTTATTTAAAATTGTGGGGTACAATTCAGGGCTAGGTATACAAATATTCACCGTGCAGTTGCCCTTATCGATGAGGCGTGCCCCCCCTACCCCAGGCAAATATCAACTACTGTTAATTCCACCTCCCCACCCCTCCCACTCCCCTCCCAGCAGTTTCCCGCCACTTTCAATCTTTTTCTTATAGTAATATGGTAGTTGTTCAAGGTCCACTTATTAGTGAGACTATGCGATACTCAACTTTTTTTCTGTGAGAGATCACTCAGTATTATAAACTCTAATTTCATCCAGGTTGCTGAGAAGTTAATGATTTTGTTCTTTACGGCTGTGTAGTATTCCATTGTGTATATATACCACATTTTTTTGATCAAGTCCTCTTTTGATGGGCAGCACTGTTGGTTCCATGTTCTTGCTATTGTAACAATGCTGCTGTATTTCTTTTTTTTCTAATTCATATTTTTTATTTTAAAATTGTGGGGTACAATTAAGGGTTAGGTGTACAAATATGCATTATGTAGGTACCCTTGTTTATGAGGTGTGCCCCCATCCCCCGACAGACATTGACTACTGTTAATCCCACTTCCTTTCCCTTCCCTGCCCCCCCCATAGTTTCCCACCACTGTCACTCCTTTTCTTGTAGTATTACGATAGTTGTTCAAGGTCCACTTATGAGTGAGAACATGTGATACTCAGATCTTTGTTTCTGTGAGAGATCACTCAGTATTATAGGCTCTAATTCCATCCAGGTTGCTGCGGAATTCATGATTTTGTTCTTTTTTGTGGCTGTGTAATATTCCATCATGTATATGTACCACATTTTTTTTTAATCCAGTCCTCTTTTGATGGACAGCATGGTTGGTTCCATGATCTTGCTATTGTGAACAATGCTGCGATAAACATACGTGTGCAAAACCTAAAATGCACGAGCCATAAGAGATAAGATAGACAAGTGGGACCTCATTAAACTGACAAGCTTCTGCAAAGCCAAAGAAACCATCAAGAGAGCAGGGAGACAGCCCACAGACTGGGAAAAAGTATTTGCCAACTCCATGCTGCTATATTTCTAAGCATAGTGTTCTGGGTGCTGCATAGCGTCTCTTGACTACTTATAGTAAGATGCAAGGAGAAGGAAAAGGATTAAAGACAGAACGTATCACTAAAAAGAAAGCAGAATTTACAGATTCGGAAAAGTATCAGCCTGGCTATGTAAACAATGAAAATATGTGTTCAAGAGAGAATACCAAGGGTGTGGCCAAGTGAATTCTTGATAAGGAGATTGGTGTGTATATAAGGAAGTCAGGTGCTATTCATGAAGACAGTGACATCAAAGTCATTTTGAAGAACTTTGAGACTGTCACCTCTGTCACTGGCCCAGAGTGGTTTTAAGAGAGGGGCCTTGGGTGTCCTCGGGAACTTGGGGTTTGCTGCCCAGCACACCCTCAAGTCTCAGCTCTGTGTATTCTGGCACGGCACTCCTAGGTTGCCCTAGCCGTGGCTCAAGTGAGCCGAGGTGTAACTCAGGTCACCCCTCAGGAAGGTGTAAGCTGTAAGTCTTGGTGATATCCTCACAGTGCCAACTCTGCAGGCACACTGTGCAAGAGCTGTGGAGGTCGGCTACCTTGACCTAGATTTCGATGGATGCTTTGGTAAGCCTCGGGACCAAGGCAAAGAACTGTCTCAAGGATGACATCAGCACGGGGGGCTCCACTAGAGCAATGTCTAGTGGAGCCATAGTGGAAGGGTCACCTCTGAGGCTCCAGACCTGTGAAGCCAACAACATGCAAACCTGGCTATTAATCCACAGTCATCTGTCTCCAACCCACAGAAAGCTGCGGTGTGGACTCTGCCCAGCAAAGCCATAAAGGTGGGACATTCAAGGGCAGAATATTAAGTTGAAGATTATTTGAGAACATTACAATTCAATGTTTGCCCTATTGGGTTTTGGATTTGGTCAGGACTTGTTACTTTTTTCTTCTTTCCTATTTCCAGATTTTTGAATGGGATTGTCTATGCTATGCCTACCCCATCATTGTATTTTGGAAGCAAATACCTTGCTTGATTTCATAGGCTCAGAGCTAGATGAGAACCTGACTCAGAATGAATTGTACCTTGAGTATCAGCCATATCTTATTTAGGTGATATTTAGGTGATACTCTGTCTTTAAAATTTTGAGTTCATACTGGAATAAGTTAAGACTTGTGAAGTTATTGGAATTAAATGAATGTATTTTGCATGTGGGAAGGACATAGATTTGGGGGATCAGATGGAATGCTATGATTTGAATATATCTATCCCTCCAAAATTTGTGTGTTGTAGATTAAATTCCAAGGTGGTGGTATTAAGTAGAATCTTTGGGAGATGATTAGGCCATGAGAACTCTACTCTCATGAATGGAATTAAGGTTTTTATGAAAGAGACTTCAGAGCACTCCCTTTCCCTTCCATCTCTTCTGCCATGAAAGGACACCATACTTATCTTTCTTCCCCTCCTGCCATCTGAAAACATAGGAAGAATGCATCATATGAAGAACAGGCTTTCATAGGACAGCACAGCCCCCAGAAACTTGATCTTTTTCCAGCTTCCATAACTGTGAGAAAATAAGTTTCTCTTGTTTATAAATTATCCAGTCTCAGATATTTTGTTAAATCAACACAAATGGATCAAAACACTACCAACCCCTTAAATAAATTTCTAACTTTATTTACAGTTGTACAGTTTTACAGTTTATTTAACTCTAACACCATCCACTCCTACAACCTTCACCTCTTTGCAACATAGGTAAAGTGAAAAACTGCTTCAAAATTGTTCTCATACCACTGTCACTATAATCAAGGATAGTTCTATATTAACATATTTTCTTTTTTTTTATGAGTTGGAGTCTCACTCTGTCGCCCAGACTGGAGTGCAGTGGCCGCTCCCGGCCACCGCAGCCTTGACCTGCTGGGCTCTGGTGATCCTTCCGCCTCAGCCTTCCGAGTAGCCGGAATTACAGGCACGCGCTACCACGCCCAGCTGATTTTTTGATTTATTGTAGAGATGAGGTCTCTCTGCCCAGGTGGGTCTCGAACCCGCGGCTCAGGCCATCCACTCACCTCAGCCTCCCAAAGGCGGGATTACAGGCTGAGCCACTGAGCCCGGCTTTTAACATATTTTCATAACTAATTAGTGTGTCTTAGGTTGGCTTAAGAATCTTGATTTAAAAAAAATGGATTATGCTTTGTAAATTAGTTAATTTGCATGCAGATTTTTGCAGAGATCCATAACCAAAAAACAAAGTGTTATAGACATTAGGAAAGAAGAGAGAGCTAAAAATCAGCAATTCAATAATCTGTAGGAAATTAGAACAAAAAGCATAAATTATATTCAAAGTAAGTAGAAGAAAAATTAGGGCAGAGATAAGTGAAATTAAAAACAAAAATATCAATAAATCCAAAAGTTGTTCTTTGAAAAGATAAATAAAATTGATAAAGCTGTATTCTAGTTAAGAAAATATAAAGACAGAAAACAAAAATTACTAATACAAGTTGTATATTTCTTATCCAAAGTGTATGGAATCAGGAGTGCTTTGAATATCAATTTTTTAATTGTGGAATATTTGCATATACATAGTGAGATATCTTGCAATGGTACACATGTAGAAACACAAAATTTATTGTTTATGCTTTATATATACCTTATACACAAAATCTGAAAGTAATTATATATATATTAATTTGTACATTAGACTAAGTTTTTGCTACATATTTATCTGTGAAATTTTTCACCTGTGGCATTATGTTGGCACCCCAAATGTTTTGGATTTGGAACATTTTGAATTTCAGATGTTTTGAGTCAGGTCTTCAACCTTTATAAGAAGTGAAAGAGGATATATCACTACTGATGCTATGGACATTAAAATGATGATAAATACTATTAGCAACTTTATACCCACAAATTTGATAATCTAGGTAAAAAGGGCCCACTTCCTGAATGACACAATTGCCAAAACTCACACAAGAAGAAAAAAAAATCTGAGTAGTCATATATATATATTAAAGAAATTTAATTAACAATTAACAACCATCCAAAATAGAAAGCATTAAGCCCAAATAAGTTCATTAATGAATTCTGCCATATATTTAAGGGAGAAATTATATCAATTTTCTATAAACTTTCAAGAATATAGAAACACTTCCTAACTGGTTTTATAAGGTCTGAATTACTTCAATACCAAAACCAAATATAGGCATTAAAAGTGGAAAAAACAAAACAACCCCCTCCAAAGCCCCCCCAAACTACAGACCAATATCTCTCATTAACATACATGAAAAAAATCCTAAACACAATAGCAAGAAAATCTAACAATGTATTACAAATTTATAGGAATCCTGAACAGATCAATAATGAGTGGTAAGATTGAATTAGTAACCAAAACAAACAAACAAACAAACAAACAAAAAGCCAAACAAACAAAACAAAACAAAAAAGGCCTCCAACAAAATAAAATCCCAGGACTACACAGGTTTACAGAAATATTTTACCAAATGTATAAAGAACTGTTAACAATCTTTCTGACTCTGTTCCAAAAAAAATCGAGGAGGAACAGTTCTCCTTGACACATTTTATAAAATCAGTATTGTCCAGATTACCAAACCAGACAATGACACAACAAAAAAAGACAACTACAAACCGATATCCCTAATAAGCACAGATACAAAATTCTTCAAGAAAAAAAGGTAGCAAAACAAATCCAATAACACATAAAAAAATATAATACACTATGATAAAGAAGATTTTATTCCAGGGATGCAAGGGTGACTCACGTGTGAAAATCACTGAATATGATACATTCCATCAATAGAGTGAAGAAATAAAACTATATGATAATCTCGATAAACCCATCAAAAGCCTTTGATAAAATCCAGCAACCCTTCATGATAAAAACCCCAACAAACAAGCATAGGAGGAGCATATCTTTAAATAATAATAATAATAATGGCCATTTGCGGCAAACTAAGAGCCAACATCATGTTAAACAGCATGATGAGAATGTGAAAGTATTTCCTCTAAGAATAGAACAAGATAAAGATATCCACTTTTACCTTTCTTATTCAACATAATACTGAAAGTTCTAGACAGAACAATCAGGCAGGAAAAATAAATAAAAGGCATCCAAATAGAAAGAGAAGGTCGAATTATCAGACAATATAATTATCACAAGAATACAATAAAGATCTCAGCAAGATACAAAATCAACATTGAAAAATTGGGAGCATTTCTATATGCCAATAGTGATCAAACTGAGAAATAAATCAATAAGACAATCTAATTTAAAATAATTAAAATAAAATAGAAATGTATTTAACCAAAGTGGTGAAACATCTTTTTTTAAAAAAACAAATGACATAAACAAATGGAAAAATATACTATGCTTAGAACCATAAGAATTAATGTTGTAATGTTTATACTGCTCAAAGCAAGCTACAGAATCAATGCAATTCCTATAAAGATACCAATATCATCTTTCACAGAATTAGGATGAGCAACTATAAAATTTAAATAGATCCATAAAAGGATCTTGACTAGCCAAAGTAATCTTAAGCCAAAAGAACAAACCTGAGACATTACATTTGTCAGACATCAAATTGTATTACAAGGTTATAGTAACCAAAGCAGCATGGTACTGGTATACAAACAGACACAGAGATCAGTGGAACAAAATAGAAAAGTCAGAAATAAACCTACATATCTACAAACAACTTATCTTTGACAAAGGCAACAAAATCACACACTAGGGAAAGAACATACTTTTCAATACACGAAGCTGGGAAAATTGAATTGCCATAGGTAGAATAAAACTGGATCCCTATCTCTCACCATGTACAAGAATCAATTCAAGATGAATTAAAGACATAAATGTAATACCTGAAACAGTTAATATAGTAGAAGAAAACCTAGAAAAAACTCTTTCCATTGGTTCACACAAAGAATTTATGACTAAGACCTCAAAAGCACAAGTAACAAAAACCACAACAAAAAAATAGACCAATGGTACATAATTAAAGTAAAATGCTTCTGTACAGTAACAAATAATCAAGTGAACAAACTGTAGAAGAAAATATTTGCAAACTATGCAACCAACTGGAGATTAATTTACAGAATTTACAAAGAACTCAAACAATTCAGCACAACAACAAAACTAAATTATTGCATTAAAAAGTGGGCATGGGATAATGAACAAACATTTTCCAAAACAAGACATAAAATGGCAACAAGTATATTTTTAAAATGCTCACTATCCTAAATCATCAGAGAAATGAAAATTAAAGCCATAAAGAAATCATCTCACACTTGTCAGAATGACTATTCAAAAGTTAAAAAATAACAGTGTTGGTGAGAATGCAGTGAAAAGGAAACCATTATAAACTGTTGATAATGTAAATTAATGAAACCTCTATGAAAAACAGTATGAAGATATTTCAAATAATAAAGAAATAGAAATAACATTTGATCCAGCAATTTCACTACTCAATCTCTACCCAAAGGAAAAGAAATCATCACATCAAAAAAGAAAAAAAAAAAAAAAAAACCCAACCCCCCCCGGCACTTTTATGTTTATTGGAGCACTATTCACAATGGCAAAAACATGAAATCAACCTAAGTGTCCATCAATAGATGTTTGAATAAAGAAAATGTGGTATATATACACAATAGAACATTATTCAGCCATGAGACAGAATAAAATTTTGACTTTTGCAGCAATGTGGATAAAACTGGAAACCATTGTTTTAAGTGAAACAATTTTGAAACAGAAAATCAAATATACTATGTTCTCACTTATAAGTGGGAAGTAAAAACTTGTACACATGGACATAGAATGTGAATGGTAGACATTGGAGACTCGGAATGATGGGAGGGTAGGAGTGAGAAGGGTGATGAAAAATTACTTAATGGGTACAATGCACATTATTCAGGTGACAGATGCACAAAAACCCACATTTCACCATTATGCAATATATCCATTCAACATAATTGCACTTGTATGCCTTAAATTTATAATAATATATATTAAAAGAAAAAAACAGAAATATACAACACAATTAAGTGGTATATATTGGAGGTATGCAAGTCTGAATCAATATACAAAAAATGATTACTGCATCATCAACAGGCTAAAGAAAAGTCACATGAACATGTCAATAGATGCAGAAAAAGAATTTGACAAAATCAAGCAGCCATTTATAATAAAAAACTCTATGTAAAATAGGAATGGGGTGGACTTCTTCAATTTAGTACAGATTATACACAAAAAGTCTACAGTTAAGGCCATATTAAGTGATGAGAAGTTCAAAACTTTACACTAATATCTAGAACAAGAAAAGATGTTTTTCATCACCACTCTTTTTTTATTTTTAGGACTTCAATACTTTATTTTTAAAATTATTCTTTACTTCACTAGCATCAGAGGGTACAAATAGTTTTTTATCTGAGCTATACCCACACTCTCACCTGTATATATTGAACCTGACAGTCACTACTGATTTTAACATTGTACTTGATGTTTTGACAGTGCAATAGACATGGAAAAGACATACAAGGTATATAGATTGGAAAGAACGAAACTATTTGTTTGCAGATAACATGATCATTTGTGTAGAAAATCCAAAAAAAGAAAATACAAGACAAGAAAAGAAAAGAAAAAAACCACATTGGCCTAGTAAGTGATTATAGAGATTTGCGGAATGGAAAATATTAACAATATAACTTATATAGCTTACTATATAAGCTTTCTATAGTTACTGTTTCTGCATCTTTGGATTCAATCAACCACAGATCAAAAAGTATTTTTTAAATAGATATTTGCATCTGCATAGAACACATACAGATTTTTTCCTTGTCATTTCCTAAGCAATACAGTATAACAAATATTTACATAGTGTTTACATTGTATCAGGTATTATAAGTAATCTAGAGATAATTTTAAATTTACAGAAAAATGTACATAGGCTATACACAAATGCTAAGCCATTTTTATAATGGACTTATAGTGGAGAGGCTGAATACCTTTTGCTCCTTAACATGAATTTTGATATCCATGGAGCATCCTGGAACCAGTCCCACATGAATATCAAGGGGAAAAAGTGTATATATGTACATATATATGTGTGTGTGGTATTTTTTGAATTTCAAATTTCGCTGGTTTATGGGTGCTATATACAAAAGTAATTGACATATATGCCAGTATATATGACTACATATAGTTATATATATGTCAATATATTGTCATATATAATTATATATAGTTTTATATATATAGTCATATATTTGTTAATTGCTTTTGAATATAACATCCATAAACCAGTAAAATTTGAAGTAAAAAAAATACCATTCACATTCTCACTCCAAAAAATAAAATTGTTGAATATAAATATTGAAAAAATTTGAAAAATTGTTCAAAATCTGCATGAAGAAAATAAAATTCTAATAAAATATATAAACAAATAGATAGGAATAGAGAGGTATTCTATGTTGATGTATGGGAATACTCAATATTGCCATGATGTCAGTTCTTTCCAACTTAATCTGTAGAGACAATGCAACCCCAATCAATATACCAGAAAGTTACTTTGTAGAAATGTACAAAATAATTTTAAAGTTTATGAAAATATGCAAAAGATCCAGAATAGCCAATGAAATATTAAAGGAAGAGTACAAAATTGGAGAACAAACACTATGTGACTTTAAGACTTTACATACAACAACAATAATCAAAAGAGTGTGGTATTGGTGAAAGACTAGACAAATAAATCAATGAAACAGAATAGACAACCCAGAACTAAACCTACATAATATAATCAGTTAACTTTTGACAAAGGAGTAAAGGCAATTAAATAAAGAAAAGAAAGCATTTTCAGCAAATGGTGCCGGAGCAACATAACATTCACATGCAAAAAGAATGAATGTAGACACAGATTTCATGCCCTTCACAAAAATTAACTCAAAATGAATCACAGACCTAATTGTAAAATGTGCAATTATAAATCTCTGGGAAGATAACAAAGAAAAAAACCTAGATGATCTTGAGTGTGGCAGTTATTTTTTATATACATCAAAGACCCACATGATCTTTAAATAAATAATTGATAAGCTGGGCTTTATTAAAATTAAAAAGTTCTGCTATTTGAAAGTCAGTCAAAAGAATAAGAAGACAAATCATAAACTGGGAGAAAAAATTGAAAAAGACACCTCTGACAAATATTGAAAAAACTATTTTAAAAAGTTGTAAATATATTTATGTAGTGAAAAGTGATATCATGATATATGTATATACAATACACTATAGATAACTATAGTCATCATCCTGTGTAAAAGGTCTCACAATTTTTTCCCTTATCTAGCTAAAACTTTGTAGCCTTTAACCAATATGCTGCTATTTAAATAAATTTGGAGCACATCATACTAAAATAATTCAAGCACAGAAAGATTGCATGTTTTCACATTTAAGTAGATTCTAAAATTAAGAACTTGTAAATCTTAAAACAACAAAAACAGATTTAAAAATAGGCTGAAAGCCTTAAGAGGCACAACACAAAAAATATATGCATATACCTAAGCAGGCAAATAGAAAGATACTTAACATTATAAGTCATCAGAAATATGCAAAATCAAACAATAATGAAATACTAATAAGCACTTAATAGTATGGTCAAAATTTGAAACACTGACAACACCAAATGCAGACAAGAATGTAGAGTGACAGAGACTCTCACTCATTGCTGGTGGGAATGCAAAACATGCAGCTTTTTTTTTTAAAGACATGTTGTCAAGGTGGCAGAGGCAAGACAGCAATGAAACAGGTTGAAGAGTGAGTCTCCACAAAAGTAAGTGTCCATAAAGATTCTCTGTGTGAGTGGCTGTATGTCAGTGGATGAGTAAAAGTCATCTGAGGGGAGACTCAGGGTCATGAACCTGGGGCTCTCCTTTGGAGGTGACTGCAACCTACTACCACCCTGAGATTGGAGTCCCTGGCATGCAGGACCATCTGCCATTCTTGGAACTGTCTTGAGGGGAGGCAGCAGAGAACAGCTGCTCCTTACCACCTGGCACCTGGCCCACATCATCACCTGTGGCAGCAGATTGGGCATAAACAGCAGGAAACATGGAGAAGGCAGGGTGTGGAAATCTGGAACAGAGTCCTGCTGCCAGTGCTGAGACACCAACTGGTCCCTCTTCTCAGTCCCAGGACCAGGCACATACCTGCATTGCCCCACCCAGTTCTGTCCAGCCTCCAACTTGGGACTCAGAGGCCATCTCTTCATCAGACTCAGAGAGACAGATGCCCCTCTCACATGCTGAAATAGGCACAGACACATGAGATCTGGGTGGGAGATTTTATAGCAGTAGCAGCAAGTCAGGTGAGTCCATATCTGATCCATCCTCCTCCCACAGTAGCCTGTGGGGCATCTGACCCACACTGAGAGCAATGCTATCAGCCTACACTGAGAGTGAAGTGGAGAGACTGAATACCTTTTGCTCCGTAACACAGTGCTGGCAGCTGAAAGGAAACGGTAGTTACAGAAATGGCCATAGAGTGTTTTCTTTCTTTTTTTTTTAGTTGTTGCTTTTTTTCCTTCTATCTTTTTCTTTTTGTTTACATTTTCATACTTGCTTTGTTTCTGTTATTTTAACTTTTTTTTTTTTAGATTTTCAGATTGTGTATGAGTATATTTGAGGTAAAGAACACCAACGGGGGTGTTTTTGTTTGTATGATTGTTTGTTTTTTTTCTCTTTGTCTGTTTCTCTGTTTATTCATTTGTTTGCATGCTTGTTGGTTTTCTCTCTTCTTCTCTCCACCCTCCTTTCATCTTCCTCCTTCCTTTTTCCATTCATTTCCTTTTTCTTATCTCATTTTGCTTTCAGAGGACTAACACACATGGTCACTGCATAAAGTGATTCTAAGGCAGTGGAAAGAAGGTCCTCAGGGCCCACAAACATGTCAGCTGATATTGATATCTACAGATACCTTCTGAGTCAGAGATCCCCTTTAATTAAAATTCAAAACTGCAAAAACACAGCCACCCCCCAGTTCAGCTTCATAATTGAACAAAGCTAGAGGATCTACATAAGGAAGACCAGGAGACTGAGGAAACAGAAGTAAAAGTTATCTCCCCATCACTGAACAACAGAGTTAAATGAGAGATAAAAATGGGGAAGAAAGCCTACACAAATAAAGAAAAATCAATGGAAGACTATGAGTGTCACACAGACCCCTGGGAGGACAACCATTGAGAATACAGACTTCAGAACTCAAACAAAGAACCCCCACAATGACTGGTCTCAATCCACAAATCAGATACCAAGATATTAATAGAGAGAATAAATAGAAATGATAAGAGGAAAGAATGAAGGAGCTGACAACTGAAATGACAGTAATAAAGAATACAGTGACTGAAATAAATAACAAACTGATAAGCATGGGCAGCAGAATTAACCAAGCAGACAATAGAATCTCAGAGTTAGAGGTCCAAGTGTGGAACTAACCCAAACTATTAAAATTATAGAAAAGAAACTTAAAAAGACAGAACAAAACTGCCAAGAAATGAGCAATTATATCAAGAGGCTGAACCTAAGAATAATTATAATCTCAGAGGCATATAGGGAGACAGAGACCAAACATTACATGAAATTATCGAAGCTAATTTCCTCATCTCATCAGTGATGCAATGATTCAAACACAAGAGATTTAGAGAACCCCTGAAAGAAAACAAAGGAGAAGACCAACTCCTAGACACATAGTAATTTGCTTACACAAAGTAGGTATAAAAGAAAAAATCCTAAAGGCAGTAAGAGAGAAAGGTCAGACTACCTACAAGGGAAGGCCAATAAGAATAGCAGCAGACTTATCTATGGAAACACTTCAGGATACGAGAGATTGGAGTTCAATCTTCAAAGTTCTCAAAGATAAACAATTTCAACTAAGAATTACCTACCCAGCTAACCTGTTTCTTCAGTGATGGAGAATTAAAATCTTTCCCAGACATTCAATCTCTAAGAGTTTATGCTGCCTCTAAACCAGCTCTACAAGAAACACTTAAGAAAGTATTAGACACAGAGGAAAGAAAAAAACAACAACAACAACAACAAAACAATGACAATTCTCTTTCCAACAATGCAAGAAAGAGATTGAAAACACAAATCAACCCCCAAATCAAAACAAGGATGACAAACAAATAAACAAACTGCAGCAACAACAAAAAACTCTTTAGGAGACTCATGACAGGAATAAACTCTCACATCTCTATAATTAGCCTGAATGTGAACAGACTGATTGCACCTCTGAAAAGACATAGAATTACAAATTGGATAAAATATCAAGATGCAACAATATGTTGTCTTCAGTAGACTCATCTCATCTGAAAGGACACTCACAGACTACAAGTAAGAGGATGGAAAACAAATTTTCAGGCAAATGGGACACAAAAGAGAGCAGGAGTTGCAATATTAATATTCGACAAAATACCCTTTAAGCTGTCAAAAATTAAAAAGATATGGATGGTCACTACGTAGTGATAAAAGATTCAGTCCATCAACAAGAGATATCCATCCTAAAAATATATGCACCTAACATAGGAGCATCAACTTTCATAAAGCAGCTTCTATGTACACTAAAAAAACTATCATAGCTGGGACTTAAATACCTCACTAACAACCCTAGAGAGATCATCAGGACAAAAAAATCTACAAGGAAATCTGGAACCTCAATATGAATCTTGACCAAATGGACTTAATTGATATCTATAGAATACTCCACCTAACAACCATGGAATAAGGATTCTACAAATTGCCCATGGAATGTACTCTAAGATCAACCACATCATTGGCCAGAAATCAAGCATAAACAAATTCCATAAGATCGAAATACTGCCATGCACCTTCTCATACCACAGTGGAATAAAAATAAATATCAATACCAACAAAGTTCCCCCCAAACATAAAAAGATATGAACACTAAACAGCATGATTCTGAATCATTCCTAGGTCAACATAGAAATCAAAAAAGAAATTAAAAGATTCCTGGAAACAAATGAAAATGAAGAAATATTATATCAAAATCTCTGGGATGTCATGAAATCAGTCCTAAGAGGTGAAGTCATATCTCTATGAACACACATGAAGAAAATGGAAAGATCACAAGTTAACAGCCTAGCAAATCACCTAAAGAAGTTGGAAAAGCAAGACCACCAAAACCTTAACTTCAGCAGAAGAATCCAGATCACCAAAATAAAAGCTCAAATTTGGGACATAGAAGACAAAAATATAATACAAAACATTAATTAAACCAAGCGTTAGTTTTTTTGAAAGGATTAACAAGATTGATGGACCCCTAGCTAGGCTGACCAAGAAAAAGGGAGGGAAAGTCCAAATAAACACAATCAGAAATGCAAAAAATCAAGTCACAACTGACCCAAAGAAATACAAAAAATTGTCAGAGATTACTATATACACTAGTATGGACACAAACTTGAAAACGTAAATGAAATGGGGGATTTTCTGACATCACACATCCTCCCCAGGTTGAAACTAGAAGAAATCGAGACCCTAAACGGACCAATAACAACCCAGGAAATTGACTATGTCATAAGAACACTACTTTAAAAAAAAAAGGCACTGTATCAGACGGTTTTTCAGCAGAATTCTACAAAACATACAAGGAGGCACAGATACCAATCCTATTGAAAGTATTACAGGCAACTAAGAAAGATGGAACTCTCCCCAATCATTTTATTAAGCTACCATCATGTTGAGACACGAACCAGGATAAAAAAATCCAACAAAGAAAGAGAACCACAGATCAGTATCCTTGAGGAACACAGATGCTAAAATTCTCAACAAGATTCTAGCAAACCAGAGCCAACAAAACATCGCAAAAATAATCCACTACAACCAAGTAGTCTTCATCCCTGGGATGAAGGGCTGGTTCAACATCTGGAAGACCATAAATGTAATTAAATATATCAACAGATGTAAAGACCAAAACTGCACGATTATATGATTATACACAGAAAAAGCTTTCAATAAAATCCAGCACCTGTTCTTGATTAAAACCCTCGAACATCTAGGCATAGATGGAACATACCTCAAAATAGTAAGAGCCATCTACAAGCCATCTATGAGAAATTCACAGTCAACATACTGCTAAACAGACAGAAATTGGAACCATTTCCCCTGAAAACTGGAACAAGACAAGGATGACCCTTCTCACCCCTCCTGTTCAACATAGTATTGGAAGTCCTAGCTAGAACAATCAGATAGAGAAGGAAATAAGGAATATACAAATAGGAAAAGAGGAAGTCAAGTTATCCCTCTTTGTAGACAACAGGATTCTATTACTCAAAAACCTAAGAGAATCTGTCAAAAAATTTCTTGCACTGATAAAGGAATTTGGCAAAGTCTCAGGGTATAAAATAAACATGCAAAAGACAGTCATATTTCTATATATCAACAATAAAGAAACAAAAACCTAAATCAGAAGCACAGTCCCATTCACAATAGCCACAAAAAAATGAGATACCTTGGCATCTTCCTACAGAGACGTCAAAGGCATTTACAATGAAGACTATAAAACACTGCTCAAAGAAATCAAAGATGACACAAACAATTAGAAAAATATTCCATGCTCATGAATTAGAAGAATCAACATTGTTAAGATGTCCATCCTACCCAAGGCAGTCTATATTATTTAATGCAATTTCCATTAAATTGCCAGCAGCATTCTCCTCAGACATGGAAGTGACAATACAGGAATTTATATGGAAACAAATATGATCATAAAACCCAAAACAGTCCTCAGCAAAAAAAAAACCCAAACGACCCAACAAAACAACAACAACAAAAATCAAAGTGAGGGTTATCACTTTCCCAGACTTTAAACTTTATTATAAAGCTACAATAATCAAAACAACCTGGTATTAGTACAAGAAAAGACATATAGACCAATGGAGCAGGTTGGAGATTCCAGAAGCAAAACCTCAATTTCTCAACCAACCCATCTTTGACAAATCCTCTACCACCAACCACTGGGAAGAGGATAACCTATTCAGTAAGTGGTGCTGGAAAAACTGGCTGACCACATGCAGAAGATTAAAACAAGACCCCTACCTATCACTATACACAAAAATCAACTCTGAGTGGATCAAAAACCTAAATGTAAAACCTCAAACTATAAAAACCTTAGAAAATGCAGGAGACATCCTTATGTAAATTGGAACTGGCAGTCAATTCCTAATTAATATTCCAAGTGCCCATGCCATAATAGATAAGATAAACAAGTAAGATCTCATCAAACTGACAAGCTTCTGCAAAGCCAAAGAAACCATCAAGAGAGCAGGGAGAGAGCCCACAGACAGAAAAAGCATTTGCCAACTGTATATCTGACAAAGGCCTAACTCTAACTTCTACAAGGAACTCAAAAGTGCCAAAAAGGAAAACCAAACAGTCCCATTACTAAGTGGGCAAAAGATATGAATAGACACTTCTCAAAAGAAGACAAAACGAGCAGCCAACAGATACATGAAAAAATGTTCAGCCTCATTAGTCATCAAGGAAATGCAAATTAAAGCTAGAATGAGATACCACCTAATTCTTGTCAGGGTGGTCATCATGAATAATTCAAAAAACAACAGATGCTAGAGAGGATGTGGGGAATAGGGAATACTTCTACACATGGGTGGGAGTGTAAACTAGTACAACCTCTGTGGAAAACAGTGTGACGATTTCTAAAAGATCTAAAAATCAATCCTCCATACCACCCCACAATCCCCCTATTGGGAATATATCCAGAGGAATCAAATCACTCTATGAAAAAGATACCTGCACACGTATGTATATTGCAGCATTATTTACAATAGCAAACACATGAAACCAACCATGCTGCCCATTGAAAGAGGACTGGATAAAAAAATTTGGTACTTATATACGATGGAATTTTATGCAGCCAGAAAGAAAGGCAAAATTATGAATTTTGCAGCAACTTGGATGGACTTAGATTCTATAGTACTTAGTGATCTATCATAGAAACAAAGAACTGAGTATCAAATGTTCTCACTCATAAATAGACTTTGAACAATTATTATAATGCTATAAGAAAGGGATTGAAAGTAGTGGGAAACTGCCGGGAGTGGGGGTGGGATTGGCAGTAGTGGGGAACTTCCAGGGGAGAGAGGAGTACACCTCATTTGTATACCTAACCCTGAATTGTACTCCACATCTTTAAAATAAAAATAAAATAAAATAAATTGTCAATATATTGCAAAACTAAACATAATTGTACCATATAATCAAGCAATCATGTTTTATGATATTTATTGAAAGAAGTTGAAAATCTGTGTCCACAGAAAAACATGCACACACGAGTTTATATAGATTTATGAATGATTTTCAAAACTCAGAGGCAACTAAGATGTCCTTCAGTTGGTGAATGGATAAAATTGTACCTCCAGACAAAGGATTATTTAGTGTTAAAAAATAAAATAAGCTATCAAACCATGAGAAGACATGAAACATATTTAAATGCACATCACTAAGTGAACAAAGTTAGTCTGAAAATGCAACATACAGCATGATTCTAGAAAAGGCAAAACTATGGAGTCAATAAAAATATCAGTTTTTAACCAAGGATTGGAGGAGAGGTAGAGATGAATAGTTGAAACACAGAGGATTTTTAGGACAGAGAAACTACTCTTTATGATACTATAATGATGGAAATATGTCATAATACATGTCACTCAGAGAGTGTAAAACCCCAAAAGCAAGCTCTAAATTGTGAACTTTGGATGTTAATAATGTGTCAATGTAGGTTCATAAATTGTAACAAATGTACCAGTCTAGTGGGGGATGTTGATAATGGGGGAGAAAATGTATGTGAGGGTACAAGTCATATATAAAATCTCTACCTAACACTCAGTTTTGCTAAAAATCCTCTAAAAATTAAAGTTTATTTTTAAAACATGAGAAAAATAATTTACCATCAGTCAGGATGTCAGATATCCAACAATAGAATCTAACTGTATTACAAATATATGACACAAATACATTCAAAGAGATGGGAAAAACAGGGACAGAACTAAGTCACTTTGAAAAATAGTGTCTTTATTGAAAATTGGAGGGTTGGAAACAAAAGGAATACGAGTATCACTCTAGTTGGTCAATTTTTTTCTTCCTGTGTTATAGACCAAAATTTCTGAAACTGATTTTTATGTGCACTGGGGTTTAACAAATACATAATATAGATAGTGGTTGGTAGAAGACAAGTTTCACACTTTTGGAGAGGGAAGCAAGAAATCAGCAAGAAGGGAAGTTTGGAATAGAGACATCTATATAAACTGATGATTAACTTAACATATGTACAGATGAAAAGATAAATACTTATAGATATGTGTGTATACATTAGTTAGTATATTACTTAGTTCTGTTCACTTAGGAAACCAAGGACCAATAAAACCACATAACCAGCAAATGTTCTCAACACCCATATCTTGGTTTTTATACACTATTGACCAGTAAAAGGAACTAGAGCTCATTGGAGAAATGGCTAACTGATTCTAAGATGGGGCAGAGAAAATAGTACATTATGAATACATGATACAATTTATAATACAATCTTATAGTGCCAGATAGTAAGAAAGTGCTCAAAATGTTGAAAAAAAATTCTCTCTCCAAGACATTGCTCTTTTATTCATGGAACTTCCTGCTGATAACCTCAGGAAGAATTTCTTTTTTTCTCTGGGCAGGGTCTTCAGACATGTTCTGGTGTCACATTTTAATAATTCTTGAAATCTGTTGTTTCCATTGTGGAGGGGGGCTTAAAAAGACATCTACAATGTCAAAAATTAGACTAAGCATGAACTTAACCTTTGCACAGTTAAGCATGTACTCAGCCTTCGCACAGTTAAAAAAGTTCCCTTCCTGAAAACTGGCAACAGCGCCTGCTGGCTAGGTTAAACTGTTAAACAGCTTTTTTTTTTTTGCTTCTGTGAACCTCGCTAGCATTGCTTGAAAAGTACCTAGAAGCCGGGCTCGGTGGCTCAGCCTGTAATCCCGTGCCTTTGGGAGGCTGAGGTGAGTGGTTTGCCTGAGCCCGCGGGTTGGAGACCGCCTGGGCAGCGAGACCTCATCTCTACAATAAATCAAAAAATCAGCTGGGCATGGTAGCGCGCACCTGTAATTCCGGCTACTCAGAAGGCTGAGGCGGAAGGATCACCGGAGCCCAGCAGGTCGAGGCTGCGGTGGCCGGGAGCGGCCACTGTACTCCAGTCTGGGCGACAGAGTGAACTCCAACTCAAAAAAAAAAAAAAGAAAAAAGAAAAAAGAAAAGTACCTAGGCCTCCAGGATGTTGCAGTTTGGCCCACTTGGAAAATCCCAATGTGGTTTTGACCCATTTAAGCAAGCCCCTACAGGAAATAGGGGCCCTTGCAGTGGGACTGGCATGTCCAGCAGGCAAGTGGCCGCCAGCCTGGCTCTTGGCTAATAAACCTCTCCTTTTTATAACTTGTATATTTGGTGTCGGTGTCTGTGAATTAAGCACTTGGTCCCTATTTCACAATCTCCTTTTAACAATTGGAATCACGGAATTCAGAGGTTCTAGGGCTTGAAACAAGTATCGTTTTCCTGAGACATTATTATATTTACTAGCCTTTCTTTGCTACAATTCTATAGCTCTGATTCCCAGTTCTTCTCAGGCAACATTTTACCTTCACCACTATTGTAATCACTTGGTCATTTACAAGTTTCCCCTAAGGCTTTGAAATATCCTTAATTTTAATACCTAGATTATGTTTGGACTTTTTTTCAGGAAAGGCTACATTGGGGTTTTGCTGAAAGTGTTAATTTTCTCTCTCTTCTCTGACATCTTTCAATTAATTATTGGGTTCATTTAGTTCTACCACTATATCTCTATTATGAAGTTTACATTTTTTATTCTCAAAAATATCTAATAAAGTCAATAATATTGCCTCTTGAACTCTCTCAGTTGACTCCTTATTTATGCTACAGAGAACGAAATTGACTGACATAAATTTCTCCAAATATCTCTCTGATCCTGTCATCCAAATATCCAGAAACTATTGAGTTTTTTAACTCTCTACTTATTATGTTTGAACTCCTCTACTTCTACTTAAGGTCATGAATAATAATCTTTTCAATCAAGCAATTTTAACCTTTACTTAATACTTTCAATCTAGGTTCAAATAATTCTAAATCACTTGTGTTCTGCATGTTCTCTAAGTTTCTTTGCCCACAATATTTGTTTGTGCTGTTTCTTCCCCTGGACAGCCTTGCTCATGCACTTTTCTCTACCTGTTGGAATCATACTTGTGCTTCAAGACCCATATTATGTGACATTAATGACTTTTCTAATTTTTCCATTATATCTTTTCTAATTTTCTAAGCAGATATTATTGCTCTTCAAAACAGAGCAATTTATTATTTTCAACATGTTTTTCCTCTAGTTTAGGATCTCTTAACCTATTTGCTATTACCATTTTTTTTTTTTTTTTTTTTGAGTTGTAGTCTCACTCTGTCACCCAGATTGGAGTGCAGTGGCTGCTCCTGGCCACTGCAGCCTTGACCTGCTGGGCTCTGGTGATCCTTCCATCTCAGCCTTCCATAGCTGGAACTACAGGTGTGTGCAACTATGCCCGGCTAATTTTTTATTTTATTGTAGAGATGAGGTCTTGCCAATTTACACAAGCAGGTCTCAAACCTGCGGGCTCAGGCAATCCACTCATCTCAGCCTCCCAAAGCACTGGAATTACAGGCTGAACCACCAAGCCTGCCTCACTATTGACATTTTTGGACTGTCTTGCACTTTGTAGCATTTTTAACAGATGATAATAGTTCTATATAAACTATCTCCAGATATCACCAATGTTCCCTGAAAGGTGAAATAGTCCCTAGTTGAGAATCAATTCTCTAGATAATTTTTCTTTCATGTCAAACACAAAAGGTGATTCAAACACTGATTAGAAACTAAAAAGTCTTTAATTAAAGAAAGTCATAATTAATTGCAGGTTTATGGTTCTCTGTATATCTTTTCAAGGCTATCATCTTGTTTAAGGATATAGTTGAGATTAAGCCCCAAGCTTTCTAATTTGCAGAACAAGTCCTATGAATTGTGTGTGTGATTTTAAGTGATTATAAATATATGCACATATATAGGTATAAGTTATATTGAAGTATAATTCTCTAGCATAAAATTCACCCAATGAGAATGCAACATTAGCACAAACATGGAACCAACCATGCTGACCATTGAAAGAGGACTGGATAAAAAAAAAAGTGGTAGATATACACAATGGGATATTATGCAACCATAAAGAAGGAAAAAATTATGAACTTTGTGGCAACTTGGATGTACTTAGAGTCTATAATACTGGGTGATCTATCACAAAAACAAAGAAGTGAGTACCACATGTTCTCACTCATAAGTGGACCTTGAACAATTATAAGAAACTATATACACCTCATCAGCAAGGGTACCTGCCTAATGATCATTTGTATACCTAACCCTGAATTGCACCCACATCTTTAAAATAAAAAAATTAAAAAAATAAATATAATAAAAAAAGAATGTAAAATTCAATGACTTTTAGTCTATGCAGAGTTGTGGAACTCTAGCCACAATCAATATCAGAACATTGCGACTTTGCACCACATTTCCCTCCAACTTTTGCCAGCCCAACGGAATTACTAGCCTACTTTCTATGTTTGTAGATTTTCCTAGTATGATCATTTTATTAAATGGAATAATATAATATATGGTCTTTTGAAACTGGTCTTTTAACTTATGTGTTTTCAAGGTTTATCCATATTGTAGCATGCATCTATCTGCATGTCACTCCTTTTTTATTGCCAAAAATATTTCATTGTATGAATATAATGAATTTTATTTATTCACACATCAGTTTATAGACATTTGGTTTGTTTTTACATTTTGGCTATTATGGATGTTACTATGAATACATGTGTACAAGTTTTGTGTGAGCATGTGTTGTCATTTCTCTTGGGGTTTTATCTAAGAGTAGAATTGCTGGATCATATCATAATTCTATGCTTAACCGTTTGAGGAACTCTTAGAGTGTTCTAAAGTGGCTGCACCATTTTTCATTCCTACTAGTAGTGTATGAAGTTTCAATTCCTACAGATCCTTCCAACACTGGTTATTATCTGTCTTTTTTATTACTGACAACTTAGTGGGTATAAAATTATATACCACTTTGGTTTTGATTTGCTTCTCTCTTATGGCTAAATATGTTGACCATTTTTTCATGTGTGTGTTAGCATTTTTTTTACCTTTGAAGAAATATCCTTGCATAGTTTTGAGTTATTTGTTCTTTTGTTATTGAGGTATAAGAGTTCTTTATATATGCTGGATTCAAATCTCTAATCAAATATATAAATTACAAATAATTTATCTTAATTATTTTTACTTTCATTATAGTGTTCTTTGACACACAAAATTTTCTAATTTTTTAAAGTAATTAATTTATATATATATATTTTTTATTTTAAAGATGTGAGGTACAATTCAGGGTTGGTATACAAATGTTCATTATGCATGTATCCTTGTGGATGAGGTGTACCGCTGTCCCCCTTGCAGACTCACTACTGCCAATCCTGCAAAAATTTCTAATTTTGCTGATATTTGTTTTATACATTTTGTTTGGGTGGGGGTGATGCTTGTGCTTTTGGTGTTACATGTAAGAATCCATTGCCTAATCCAAGATGACAAACATACTTTTTTATCTCTTAAAAATTTATTGTTTTGGTTCTTGCATTTGCTAAATGTCTTGATCCATTATTAGTTAACTTTTTTATCTGTTGTCTGTCAGTAAAAAGATCGACTACTAGCAGCCTGGCATGCCTCAGGAGACATCATAGCCCTTGAATGAGATGGGGAGAAGCCTAGTCTTCTTTAACACAACCTCTTCTGGTGATGTGAACTAAGCTGGAATGAGAAGATGGAACAAACAGGCCATGGTTCAAGGGCTACGGGCTCACTGTCCATTGCTATTTGTAGTATATTTTCTTGGATAAAAGTTTCTTGACTGGACACAGTGACTCATGCCTGTAATCCCACCACTTTGGGAGGCTGAGGCAGGAGGATTGTTAGAGGCCAAAAGTTCAAGACCAGCCTGGGAAATATAGTGAGACCCCCATCTTTTTAATTATAATTATGTGGGGTACAAATCAGGGTTGGGTATACAAACATTGATTATGCAGGTACCTTTATTGATGAGGTGTGCCCCTTCCTCCCCTAGCCATTTCCCTCAGCGGTCAATCCCATACCCCCTCCTCTGACAGTTTTTCACTACTGCCAATTCCTTTCTTACAGGATTATAATTGTTCACGGTCCACTTATGAGTGAGAATATATGGTACTCTGTTCTTTATTTCTGTGATAGATCACTGAGTATAATCTTTACACGATATTTTTTATACAGTTAAACAGTCAAGATAATGTGCACCTGTTGTCCCAACTGTTTGGGAGGCTGAGGTGAGAGGATTGCTTGAGCCCAGGTGTTCCAGGCTGCAGTGAGCTGTGATTGCTCCATTTCCCTCTAGCCTGGGAGACAGAGCAAGAACCTAGCAAAAAAACAAAACAAAACAAAACAAAGCTTTTTTCTTTCTTTTTTTGAGTTGGTCTCACTCTGTCACCCAGGCTGGAGTGCAGTGGCATGTGCTCATGGCCACCGCAGCCTTGATCTGGTGGGCTTAGCCAATCCTTCCACCTCAGCCTTCCAAGTAGCTGGAACTGCAGACACATGCCACCATGCCCAGCTAATTTTTGTGATTTACTGTAGAGACGAGGTCTCACCAAATTGCCCAGGCTAGTCTCCAACAACTGCGCTTAGGCAGTTCTCTTGCCTCGGCTCCCAAAGTGCTGGGTTTACAGGCTGAGCCATCTGAGCTTGGCCAAAAAAAAAAAAAAAAGATTTTAATTTCTTAGGACAAGTATAAAAAATTTAACTTGCTGTTTATTTTTAAAATTTCAACAGCTAAGGTGATTTTTTGAGAATGTGGTCCTTCTGAATTTATTATGCTACCTTTAGAAAAGATATCACTGTCTGTGTATTTTCGATATACTCCTTAGAAGCAAAACCTCTGAATTCCCAAGTCAAAACACCTTTTGTGGTGTCTTACAGATAATGAATGCTTTATTTAATACTTTCTGTGTTGATATGTTTTTATATCTTTCAGTCTTTCATCTAATATCTTACAGTAATATTGAGATAAGCAATTCTAAAGTTTTTGTGTGAGAGTCATTTGAATCATACCTCAGGAAAAAAGGTGATTAGTTTGATTCAAGTTATATAATTAGAGTTCCTCAAGATAATGTTGTAATTCCAGCCTCATATGCTTGGTTAATACACACATAGAAAAATTTCCAGAGATGATTTTAAAATATTTTTCTCTTTAAGCTCTAAGAATAAATTCTAAGTCGACTTTATTTATTTTACTTTTTAAATCAATGCAATTGGAAAGACTATGGTTCAATTCTTTTTAAGAATCTGATATATCCATCCTTAGTTCTGAGAATTAAAATATATAAATATGACTTATTTTTGAAAGTTATATATTATTTGTAATGCATAATGACAATAAGTCTATTTAGTCCAAATTATGGTAAAAATATACATTTTTCATTTAAAATAAATTTATTAGGTTGGAAAATAGTTGACAATGTTTTGCATAAATAGTTGCATAAGTTGTTTGCAAACAGTAAATTTGTGACATAGTACACAAAAGTGAAGTTTAAAAATGAGTTTTTAGTGTGAATTTCAATTTGAAAAGAGGCATTTCTTTTTCTATTTTAAAAATAACTTATTTTATGTATTAAAATATATGAATATTTTTTCTGCCTAAAATTAATGATATGTTATGTTTTAGCCATTTAATTGGTTTCATTAAAGGAGGCAGTTTGATTAAAGTGGAAAAAATTTAAAAGTGTAATTATTTATTACCATTATTGTTAGCCTTAGGAAAGTCATCATAGATAGTTCCCACCATTTTGCTAACACAAAACAGGGTGGAAAAATTATCAGCTAGGCTAAGCTGAAACACATCCTGTCTACCACCTAACTTAACCACAAGGTTTCGTCACAACTTACTTAATCACAGGCCTCAGTTACTTTGGCTAAATTTTTCCCCCAGGCCCTATAACTGCCCTAGCTTGTTATATGCACCCCCCACCGCTCCCGCAAGCAGTAGTAGGCTTGTTTTCTGAAGTCCCCTCTGCAGGCTCTCATCCTTGGAATAAGCCTGTGTTGCTGTTGAGCTCTCTGTCTCCCATCTTTCTTTTTCGTTCATTTTCTTGACCTAACATGTGGTGCCAAAACCAGGGAGCCAGGTTTAAGGTTCCACCGCGGGCCAACTCCTAAGTTGTCCCAGTGTCTAGCCCTGTTCCCCTCCATCCTCTCTCACCTTTTTCCTCTTTTCTCTATTCCCAACACTGGCAGCTCCAGCAGGACCATCTCCATTGCTAGACACTTCATCCAATACCGGTCACTTATCAGTGGGTGAGTTTTCCTATTGCGAATTCCGGATTCCTCCTTTTCTCTCATTTCTCTACACACCAGAAATTTTTCTGAAGCCCCGGTGCTGGGTGAGAGGTCTCCTTCAGTCAATAACTAACAGGAAATCAGACCAGACACCAACTACTGGCAGCAACTCTTCAACAGGGTTCTGATGGCTCCAAAAAAAAAAAATCTTCCAATCCCCAAGAAACTCCCATCCACTGCCAGGAAAATGCTGCAAGCATGGCCAGTCAGAACACTGGGGAAGGGCATGTCCAAATCCTAGGCCACCCCCAACCCATGGTTTATTTGTGAAAAAAAGGCACTGGAAGTCAGATTGTGACCAGCAAGACTCTCCCTCCCGTTCAGTCACTGCCAACACTCACAGGTTTCCTCATCCACAGTTGAAACTGGCTGAATTCCTTGGCTTGGCTACTGAAGATTAATGGGGCCCAGGGTCTGCTGCCCTTACTGCCATTGCCATCGGCACCATTGCAGAAACTAGATACTGCTGTCAGTATCAGGTACGCCTGTTCCTTCCTTCCTTCCTTCCTTCCTTCCTTCCTTCCTTCCTTCCTTCCTTCCTTCCTCCCTCCCTCCTCTCTCTCTCTCTCTCTCTCTCTCTCTCTCTCTCTCTCTCACTCTTTGTCACCCAGGCTGGAGTGCACTGGCACACTCACGGCCATCACAGCCTTGACCTGCTGGACTTGGGCTATCCTCCCGCCACAGCTTTCCAAATATCATGCAGGCCACTATGCCCCACTGGTTTTTTTTGTGATTTATTGTAGAGACGAGGTCTCACCAAATTGCCCAGGCTGGTCTCAATCACCCAGGCTCAAGCAATCCTTTCGCCTCGGCCTCCTAAAGTGCTGAGATTATAGCGGAGCCACCGCGCCCTGCTGCCTGTCTCTTTCTTATTGAACATGTGGGCTTCCTACTCAGTCTTGCCAAAATTTGCAAGCCCCTCCTTAACTCCTCTATCTCTATTATAGAAGTAGATAAAATATCTGTCACTCCTAAAATGACCAACCCACTGCACTGCTTTCTATTCAACACACACTTTACTCATTCCTTTTTAGTTATTCTGCAGTGCCCCACACCTGTACTAAGTAGGGATATCCTCACAGAATTTCAAGCTTCCTGTTCACACTTCACACCTCACAACCCTCCTTACAATTCCACCCTCTTCATTTTTCTTTACTGCCCCTCTCCCCTCCTTTATATTCTCCCTTTCCCCCATCCTTCCCCTTATAAATTCCGTAGTCTAAAACATTTCCACACCCAACATTGCACACGACCATACTTCCATCATGATCAATCTACAAAACCCCTCATCCTACCTTAACCATCCTAATACCCTTGAGGTTCATTTAACTTAATAGGTACTCACATCCATGATCTCAAAATTGCTCCGGGCAAATGTTGCAAAGTCAACCAACTCGTCTCACAAGACTTCCATTCTAGCTGATAAAACAAGACAAAACAAAACAAATAATTCATACTGGCTTATCCAAGATCTTCATATTGTCAAGCAGGCTGTCATCCTATTCACTCCATCATTCCAAACCCCTACACTCTGCTTTCTCACATCCCACCTAATACCATCCACTTCTCTGTCTTAGACTTTAAAAACACCTTCTTTGCCATTCCCCTTAACACAGCCTGCCAAAACCTCTTTTCCTTCACCTAGGTAAACCCCAATTCACAAAACTCAAATAACCCCAACTCAATGGATCTGAACGGTCCTGGCACAAGGCTTCAGGGACAATCCTCACCTCTTTAGACAAGCCCTTTCTTAAGCCCTATTTAAATTAGATAGGCCTTCTACAATACGTTAATAAACTTCTGTACAGTCTCTCATATAATCTTTACATTCAAAATATCTCTCAATTGCTCAACTTCCTGGGAAAACATGGATATTGAGTCTTTCCCACCAAAGCCCAAATTGCCAGAACAAAAGTAATCTACCTTAAACTCACAACTCCTGCAACTCAAGCCATTCCTGCACACAAAAAACACCTGATTCAAAACATGCCTGTACTCGCCTCCAAAGGAATCTCTTTCCTTTCTTAGGCTTCACAAGTTATTTTCAATTATGGACCCCTAATTTTAATCTGTTAGTCAAGCCTCTTTATTCAGCTTTGCAAGGGCCTATCCACAAACATTGAAACCCCTCACACCCAGTTAATTCTTATTTTCACAAACTAAGAGGCCCTCCTAAAGGGCACAGCCCTAGGACTGCCAAAACTTACCAAACCTTTCATCTTAAATGTCCACACAGAACACAACATTGCCCTTAGACTTTATGTCAGCCCTATAGCAATACTCCAAAGGCCATAACATATCTGTCAAAACAACTCGACTCTGTCATCCAAGGCTGGCTGTCATGCTTCCAAGTTCCAGATGCTGCCACTATACTTACAATCAAAACACTAAAGCTAACACTCTACCTACACATAACTGTCTCCTTTTCCACACACACAATAGTCAAAGTTACAAGACTTACCCATTAAATACACAATTCAAAATTAAAAAGGACCCCCAATCCTATACTTCACATGGCTCCATATACCCCAAAACCTCCTAACATACTTCATTTCCTACAGGACCTATCTCTCTTCAGCTATCAAAAGTTCCTAAACTTCCAAAATCTCCTAAATCACATGCCAAAAAGGAAGGGCCCTTAATAATTCCACACATATGGATGTTCTTTTAAGAATACTACATTAGTCGGTGCTGTAATATTTATTGTAGTCTATATTATCAGATATTTTTGTCAAAAATCTCTAATCTATAACACACCATAAACTTTCTTGCTTCTCTATGCTAATGAATTCTACCTTTAACAATTTCTTATATATCCTTCACTCTAATTTTGCCTTTTACTCCCTTAATAATCCCCTTACCTCAGTAAAGAACTAATTTCAACAATTACTAATCTTTAGTTACAAGGAGACCTGTATAGTTTCTCCCCCAGCCTTTTCGCTTAGTACTTTTTCCTAACACTCATTTTGCTTGACAACCTCCTTACCACACCGTAAAGCTCAATCCTCTCGTACATTTATCTCGTATTCTAACCTTAACCTCCTTATACATTTCATTCCCACTTACATTTTCCTCTAACAGACTTCTTTCATCAATCTCACACACCAGTTCTTACTCAACACACAGATTCCATTTAACTCTAACTACTAAATTTGTCCGTCAGCCCATACCCAGAGGTTTACAGCCATCTAGTCAACCTAGACACTTAAACCCAAACAAGCATAAATTTACGTCTCACATTCAAAGCAATAGTCTTTTAAAACCTTTTAGTTACCCGAATCACCTAACAACCCATTTCAGAAGCTACAAAAGGGCATTCTCTCAATCAGGTACACACCTTTATTTTAGACAACACACTCAAAGCCTGCAGCTTTTCTTAACCCATTTTCTACCCCAAACCCCTAAACCTCCAATCTGGAAGCCCATTACTTCTCAAACCTTACTCACAACCCCAACCTCTCTTTGTCTCCAGTGCTCATTCCCCAACTCCTTTTATGAGTCCTTTTTAGAAAATTTCCCCCTAAACTCTGCCAACATACACTCACTCTCCAACCTTCATGAGACCACCAATCCCCATATTGCAAAGCCTGAACATACCCTCTGCAATTCTTTGGCCCTCCATCCATTGCCATAGAAAATTATCAGTTCATTCCTATGCCATCTCTCTGTCCACGCCACCTACCAGATGTAGTTGCATGGGGAATGCCATGGAAAAAACCTACAAACACACGAGCCTTCACATTTCTAAACCCCTCACAATTCAATACTTCACAACCAATAGTTATTAATAACTCCAGTTTCTTCTTATCTTTTTATAAGCAATCTAAGTTCACAATCTCTCCTGCTGACATAGGCTTTTAGATAAATATTTCATTTAGAAATATAAAAAGGCAAAGGCACATGGTTAGCCTCCATTACCTATAAGTTTTATCTTTCCATTCTGGGAATTTTCTTCCTATACGGCATTTCCTCCTTTCTGTGTCTAATTGCCTGCCAAGTGGTCAGACATTTGTACTTTAATATACTAATTTTCAGACATCAGTATTCCTCTTTCTTTGAGTTGGAATCTCACTCTGTTGCCTAGGCTGGAGTGCAGTGGCATGCTTATTGCCACCCCAGCATCAACCCGCTGGACTTCAGCGATCCTTCTGCCTCAGCCTTCCAAATAGCTGGAACTACAGGCACACACTACCATGTCTAGTTAATTTTCTTATTTTATTGTAGAGATGAAGTCTCGCCAAGTTGCCCAGGCAGATCTCAAACCCGTGGGATCAGGTAATCCACTTGCCTCGCCCTCTCAAAGTGCTGGGATTATAGGCTGAGCCACTGAACGCGGCCCAAACATCAGGATTCTACCTCATAATCAAACAATTCAAATCCCTCTATCAGCTTCAATCCCTTCCACTACAATCAAATCCAAAAGGAAACAATTCAACTCTTGCTTTACTAGCAGAATTAAGCACTTACAATTAAACTCATTAGCAGGGCTCATGCTCCAAAACAAGAGAGCACCTAACTTCCTCACAGCTAAAAGAGTGTATCTATATATATCTCCAAAAAAGAATGTTGCTTTTTGTTAATGAATCAGGCATAATTCAGGATGCAACCCATAGACTTCAAAACTAGGCAACAACTCAAATGGCAGACTACCAACTCATAGAGGACCAGGCCATCCCTCTCTATCTGGATGCCCTGGATAACCCCATTTCTCAAACCTCTACTCCTTATCCTGCTCTTACCCACTTTTGACCTTGCCTTATTAACTTTATCTCCCATTTTGTCTTCCAACAGCTAAATGCCTTTATTCAAACTAGCAGAGAAAAACATGTCAACAACATTCTCCTGCTTCACCAATCCAGATTTCATAACCTTCAATACCAGCAAGTATGCAGCCTCAACCCAAAGGAGGGCATCACACAACTTTAACCACAAATGCAATGCCCCACCTTAGCAAGAAGTAGCTGGATGACCTATGACACCCCTCTTCTCACACCTATGTGCCCACCTCTCCTATCTATCTATCATCTATCTATCTATCTATCTATCTATCTATCTATCTATCTATCTATCTATCTATAAATCTACCTATATTTATCTATCATCTATATACCTATCTATCATCTATCTATATCTATCATCTGTCTATCTATAAATCTATCTATATCTATCTATCATCTATCTATATCTATCACCTGTCTATCTATAAATCTATCTATATTTATCTATCATCTATCTATCTATCTATCTATCCAATAGGAAGGAATGTTAGACTTAATAAAAGTCATAGTAGATAGTCCTCATCATTTTGCTAACGCAAACCAGGATTGGAAATTATCAAGTAGGCTTAACTGCAATGTATTCTGCCACCTAGGCTAACCATAAGGCTTCCTCTCAACTTGCTTAACCACAGGCCTAAGATCCCCCCTAGCAATGTCAACTGCAAAATTTTTCCCCCACACCCTGTAACTGCCCTAGCTTGTAAGTGGTAGTGGGTTTCAGTTTTCTGGAGTCCCTTCTGCAGACTCACCTCCTTGGAATAAACCCTTGTTGCTATTGAGGCGCCTGTCTCCCATCTTTCTTTTCCTGTCAGCTCATTTTCTTGACCTAACAAATACATGAAAAGACTCATAGCTAGGATCAACATCATGTTGTTACAAATATTTAATAAATTTAAAATTTATATAGTAAACAACTGATAATGTGAATCTTCTGTAAGCACACAAAAGTATTGTTTTAATCATTTTGTGATCTAAGCACAATAACAATAAAAATAAGCTATGTAACTGAATGCAAACACTTAGGGATTTACAGAAGGTAACAAGGACTTTACATATATTCAGGAAGGGAATGTGAAGCAAATGCATATATTACAAAGAGGAAGACAATTATTTTCCTAAAGAAGAAACAAATGCAGATATTTATAGTGGAAAGCACTCCCAAACTAAATTTTATGCTTGATTAGTTGTGGAAGGTGAGGAAGAAAAGTTCCTCCAAAAATAAAAGTTCCTCCAAATTCCTCCAAAAAATGAAAGTCTCTACGTAGATAGTGGAGGCAAAAATGAAAAATAAAAAAGTTTAATGAGTATTGTACTGTTTTTCAAGCAGAAATTAAGCTTTTTAAGATCTTATGTGTTTGAAGTTTGAATCCAAGTAGTTATAGCTGGTAAAAAGTCAGACTAAAATTTAGGAAATGATAAAGAAAAATAATTGTGCTACTAAGTAACTCTTTATGATTCCAGTATCCTAGCATTTCTATCAATCCTTTGTTCTAGCAATCAAGTGATATTTTAAATCTAATCATTTGACTTTACTGTTGAGAAACTTTTGAAAGTGAAACAATCTCCATATCTAAAATTCCCATTGAGTGAGAAGACCTGGGATCATGAAACAGACTTTGTAATGGATAAGGGTATTTGATTAACTGGCAGAATGTTAAATTTTATCAATATTTCTTGACTGTATTTTTATGAAAATTTAAAATATTGAGACTAAATGCCTCATACTGACTAACTTCGACCCATCCAAATACGCCATGCTCTATTTGTCTACTTGGAAAACCAAGTGCAGCAATCTAGAATGATATAGTCTGTTCTCTTTATGTCCCTACTTTTTTTCCCTCCAAGCCCAAACTTAAGATCTGGACTAACTGTGTGAAGTCTTGCTAAGCTGTCACTTTATTATAGAACCTACTTACAGTCAGTCAACCCTTCTCAGCTCTAATAACAACACATGATTTCTTTTGATAGCACTCATCATATATTCTAATTGCATAGTCTCCCCATTACAAGAAGTGGATTCCTTAAGGACAGATTTTCTGATTTCTTGTTGCTATATTATCAAGGGTACTTAGGTGACTTATTGTTAATATATTTTTAAAAACTAAGATTTAAGTATGAAAATTTCTGTAGAGAATAGATGCCTAAAAAACACAGGAATAAACATTATTCACAACCATAAAGATTAAAGGACATATTGCAATAAAATTGTGCTTTTTATTGAGTTCCATGTTACGTTTAACAATGTAGTGTAAAGTTTATCAGGGTAATGAGGCAGTCCCAACACAGGAGTTTTCTATAAATCATGTAACATAAGAGGATAAACATGATGTTCACAAGGAAAACATCTACTCTAGGTATGTAGTAGGTATGGATTCAAGAGTAGGACCAACAAATCTCTTTTTCTGACTCCAATCACCCATCATATGTGTAGTAGACATTTCTCGTTGGTTAACTCTTCATGTCTACTAGCATTTCAGTATCTAGAACAACTTGCAGTTGTAAGTTGACATCAGAAATATAAATTGAAAGGATACAAGTATTTCATTTAATTAATTTAACTCATCAGCAATTAGAATTTCCACAGTAAGGCATATGTATATCAATACTGTGTAATTAGAAAATATTAAATCTTAAAAAATAATGCTTTGTCAAAGAAAACTATACAAAAAGGATCCCCAGAAAACTGGAATTATCTTTTGAAAAGCAGGCTCCTTTTAAAAAAATATACTCAGATTTTGTCCTCTGGATCAAATGGTAAACAAAAGTTTCTATCTGGAAGTTTTGAGATGGTCGTGTCATGGTTTGTAGTAAAATAATGTGAGTTTTCTACTTTTGTCTCTTTTCAAAGTTGTCCTGAATTTCTTTTGCAAAAAGGAAAATTACAGCTAGTGGCCAGATCTTAATTATAATTCCAATCCCCAGTGAAATGAATTAAGGCTCCTTGGAGAGTGGCTGATTCTAAAACAGAAGCAGGACATATACCAGATGAGTTTGGAGCATCTGGCAATGCCAGAACAAAAGGAAGGCACTAACTAGTAGGTCGAAGTGATACAGAAATCAAAGTAAAAGAGTTTCTAAGTGCCAGAGATGGAACAATTTGAGCAACAAAACAAATATGGTACTTGATTATAACCTAAAGCATAGAAAAGTTCTGTAAGTCTATAATATTATTGTTAAAAATTGGAAGAATGAAATCTTTGAAGAAAATTTCAAGCAAATTATATACTTATTCCTGCCTCTAGGAAGTCTGAAAAATAATTTCCTAAATTTAAGCATACAGTACACCTTTTTCTGTCCAAAGAGTGCAGGGTGGTGGTGGGTTGGGGGAGAAGGGGAGACTAACTTTACAATGAAAGAGCCTGACAAACACCACCTCAGTGAGAAAAGTTAATCAAAAGTCATATGTCATATCAATAGTAAGAGTAGTGATATCATGTGACAAAAATAGCACTCTGCTTTTGTAGTTTTCCTCTAAAATCCCTGTAACAGCAGGCAACTTATAAGAAAAATACCAGGTAAATCTCAATTGAGAAACATACTACAAAATACCCAGCCAATACTTCTCAAAGATATTAAGTCATCAAGAACAGGGATTTTAGTCAGGTGTGGTAGCGCGCCTGTAGTTTCGGCTACTTTGAAGACTGAGGCGGAAGGATCCCCAGCGCCCAGCAGGTTGATGCTGGGGTGGCTGTGATCGTGTAATAATATATACTCCTATAATATATATAGTTGCATTTTTTTCCAATCTCCAACTCAAAACAAACAAACAAACAAACAAAAAACAGGGACAGTCTGTTACAGCCAAGAGAATCCCCCCAAAACACAACTACATGCAATGGGATCCAGAATAGAAAAAGGACATTAGTAAAAACTAACAAATACAAATTTTGGTTAACAAAAATATATCAATATTGATTTATTAATTAAAATTAATGCACCAAGCTAATACATCTTGTTAATAAGGGAAACGAGGTGTAGAAGATACGAGAACTCCATATTATCATTGCATTTTTTCTGTAAATTTAAAACTGTTATAAAAAGATAAAATTATGCTAAAAAATTAAAATTAGAGTGTGCTTTTGATAGAATGCTTGTGTTTCTCCATAATTTGAGAGGCAGGCTCCTTTTAAAAAGTACACTCAGATTTTGTCCTCTGGGCAACCAAAGTTTTTATTTTGAAACCTAATCTTCAAGGTGATCATATTAAGAGATAGACTTTAAGAAGTGATTATATCATGAGAGCATAACCTTCATGAATGGGATTAGTGCCAAGGAAGCTTGTTTGCTTTTTGCAACATGTGAGGATACAATGAGAAGGTACCATCTATGAACCAGGGAACAGGCTCTCACCAGTCACCAAATCTACTAGTTCCTTCTTTGATTGCATAGCTTCCAGAATGGTGAGAAGTGAATTTCTGTGGTTTATAATCTACCAAGTTGAATTCTGATTTGATTGATTTAAATTGATAGATCAGTTTTTTAAAATGAATCATAAGCATATTGAAATTTCCAATGCAGGCAAGTGGTATAGCTTTCAAGTTATGTAAGTCTTCTTTGAATGTTCTTATTAGTGTTTTATAGTTTTTAGATACAAATGGTGCACTCAAATGGTGCACATATTTTGGTAAATTTATATCTTCCTATGAATGTTATTAATACTATTGTAAATTGTATTGTTGTTCATTTTCATTTCCAGTAGCTTAATTTTAGAATATAGAAATATAATTAATTTTTACACAATGTTCTTGTATCTGAAACCATTATTAATTTTAAGAGTTTTAACAGAGAATATTTGTAATTTTCTAGGGAGATAATTATGTATTTTTGCAAATATACATAGTTGTGTTTTTTTCCAATCTGTATGGATTTTTTTTTCTTGCCTTAGTGCACTGAGATGGTCTCCATTATAATGATAAACAGGAGTGTTGAGAGTATATATTATTGCCTTATACCAAATCTTGAGAGGAAAGCATTCAGTCTTTCACTGTTAAGTATGTTGTGAGCTACAAATTTTCCTTAGTTGTCCTTTATTATGTCTAGGAAGGTCTCACTTATTCCTTGTTTACTGAGAGTATTTATTGTAAAATGATGTTGAATTGTATAGTGCTTTGTCTGCATCTATTAAGAACTATCATATGAGTTCTCTTTAGCTAATCAGTAAGGCAGATTGCATTGATAGATTCATCTTGCATTAAAAAATAAACCTTGTTCTATCATGATGTATTTTAACATCTTTTAAAATACATTCTTTGATTTTTTTTTTTTTTTTTTTGAGTTAGAGTCTCACTCTGTCACCCAGACTGGAGTGCAGTGGCCGCTCCCGGCCACCGCAGCCTCGACCTGCTGGGCTCCGGCGATCCTTCCGCCTCAGCCTTCCAAGTAGCTGGAACTACAGGTGCGCGCTACCGCGCCCCGCTGATTTTTTTGTTTTGTTGTAGAGATGAGGTGTCGCCAAATTGCCCAGGCGGGTCTCGAAACCACGGGCTCAGGCAATCCATTCACCTCAGCCTCCCAAAGCACGGGATTACAGGCTGAGCCACCGAGCCTGGCTCCATTGCTTGATTTGATGCCTTGTGGTTTGTTGAGAGTTTTGAGCCTATATTTTGTTCATATGGTCTGTGATTTCCTGTGTCTATCTGATTTTGATATCCCAGTAATGCTGACCTCAGAAAATGAGTCTGAACATGCTCTATTTTCTTTTGTTTCAAATTTCAACATAGGATTCTTAATGAAAAAAAATCCAAATTAAATCAGTGAGAATCTATTGTGAGAGAATTATTTGGTTCCTTTGAGGGTGTCATAACACCTTGCTTTTCCATACATTGATTTCTATGCATATGGTGAAACAGTCACTTCTTATTTTGGAATTTACTTTCACTGGGAATTTTGTTTGTTTGTCTGTTTGTTTTTTTGAGTTGGAGTCTCACTCAGTTGCCCAGACTGGAGTTCAGTGGCTGCTCCCAGCTACCGCAGCCTTGACCTGCTGGGCTCCGGCGATCCTTCTGCCCCAGCCTTCCTAGTAGCCGGAATTACAGGCATGCGCTACCATGCCCGACTGATTTTTGATTTATTGTAGAGATGAGGTCTCTCCAAGTTGCCCAGGCGGGTCTCGAACCTGTGGGCTCAGGCAATTCACTCACCTCGGCCTCCCAAAGCGCGGGATTACAAACTGAGCCACCGAGCCCGGCCAGGAATGTTTTTTTCAAAGATGGGACTATGATATTGGTTGGGTAAGGCCATTTGGCTTTTCTTCTGGGTGCATGCAGTGAGAAAGACTCCATATGATCCCCTTTATATAGCATTATCAAGATGCATTTCTTAAATGCTAGTTATAGCAGCATGTGTACTAGACAAGTGGGCTGACAACTTCCTGGCCAGCGAAAATGGCATGGGCAATGAGATAGCAGGGGGCATGAGAAGTTTTTCTCATTTGTGAGCACTGTGCTCCTGTGTCAGTTGTTGCTATGGGTTGTGCAGACCAACCTTCAAGCCTGTAGGTGTCACTCATGGGTAAGAGCCACATGCGCTAGTAGGAGGACTTAAGTCTGAGCTCTGTTCCTCAGAAGTGCTTGGGTGTCTCAGGTGGTAGATGGGTTATGAAACTTCCAGGGACTTTGGTTCCATTCTCTGTTTCAAAAGTGGGGGCAAAACTCGACAGAGTTTGACCAGGAAATCCTGCACCTGGAGCCCCAATAATAGTTATAAGCACCTGGTCACATACGAGTGACAGGACTGACCTAAGCTCTTGGGCTAAATGTCTGGGTAAGGGGTGACTGCTGCTTTGTTGAGGTCTTAGCAAAGGAGAGGGGTCAGTCCCGGCACAACAGACTTGACCAGAACAAGGGTGGTAGGGAATGGAGGCTGCTCTCCTCTTATGCCCCAGTTCTGGCAGGGCTTACTTTACCATTATTCTTCAAAAAACCAGCTTTTTGACATGTTGACTTTTATATTTTTTTGCTCTCAATTTTGTTTAGTTTTACTCTTTAATTATTTCTTTGCTTCTGCTAGCACTGGGATTGGATTGTTCTTGTTTTCCTGTTTATTTAGGTGTGACGTTAAAATGTTTACTTGAGATCTATCTATTTTCAGGTTGTGTGCTTGTAATGTTATAAAATTCCCTCTCAGCACTGTTTTCATAGCATTTCAGGAGTTTTGGTATGTTGTGTCTTTATTTTTTTTTTTTTATTCAAGGAATCTTTATATTTCTGTCTTGATTTCTATGTTAACTCAAACGTTGGTCAGAATCCTGTTGATTAATTTCAATGGATTAATATGTTTCTGAGGGTTCCTGTTGGTGGTGTTACTTATTTTTAGGCTGTGGTGGTCGAAGATATTTGGTATGATTTTGACTTTTTGGAATTTGTTCAGACTTGACTTACGGGCGAGTATGTGATGTAGTTGATCTTAGAGTATGTTCCATGTGCAGATGAGTACAATGTACATTCGATGTCTATTGGGTGAAGTGTTCTATAAAAGTCTATTACATCTATTTGGTCAAGTGTTGAGTTTAAGACCTGTATTTCTTGATTAGTTTTCTGCCTCAATGATCTGTTTCAAAGTGTTAGTGGAATGTTGAAGTCCTCCACTATTAGTATATGGCCATCTCTTTAAAGTAATTAGCAAGTGCTTTATAAATCTGAATATTCCTATATTAGGTGTATATACATCAAAAGGGATATTTCTTACTGATGAATTGAGCCCCTTTTCATTATGTAGTGCTCTTAATTGTACTTTTTAATATTTATTAGTTTAATATCTGTTTTATCTGATGTAAGAATAGCAATTCCTGATATTTTAATTTCCTATTTATGCAGAAGAACTTTCTCCATCCCTTTACCTTGAGTCTATAGGTGTCATTTGCAGTGAGATAGATTTCCTGAAGACAGCAGAAGCATGAATTTTGTTTCTTCTCCAATTTGCCACTATGTATTTTTTGAATAGCCCACCAATTATTTAACATTCAAGTTAGTTATTGATATGTGAGGATTTGTTTCCGTCATTTTGCTGTTATGCAGTTGCTTTGTGTTCTAAGCTTTGTAGTTGATTTGTATGGTCTTGAATCTAGGTGCTCCCATGTGTTTTTGTGATAGGTGTTATTGTTGCTTCATTCCAAAGTTTAGAACTTCCTTAAGTATCTTTTGAAAGGCTAGTCTGAAGGTGGTATATTCCCTTAGAGACTTCTTGTATAGGAAGGGTTTTAATTCTCCTTAGTTTGGTGGAGTAAGAAATTCTTAGCTGGCAATATTTTTCTTTTTCTTTTTCTTTTTCTTTTTTTTTTTTTTAGAAAGCAGGACTTATTGAGAGGACAGAAAACCTCCTACAGTGGGAGGGGACCTGAGAGAATTGCCCACAATATTTTTCTTTAAGAATGTTTTAAAACGAGCCCCAGATCCCTTCTGGTTTAAGGTTTCTGCTGAGAGGTCTCCTGCAGTTCAGGTAGGTTTCCCTTGGTAAGTGGTCTGTCCCTTCTCTCTAGCTGTCTTTAAAATTTCTTTCTTTCATGCTGACCTCAGCAAGTGTGTTATTATGTGTTTTGGGGATGATCTTCTTGTATACTACCTCACAAGAGTTCTCTGAATTTCTTGTCTGCATGGCAGCCTCTCTAGTGAGATGAGGGACATTTTCTTGGATAGTGTCTAGAAAGGCTGGGTGCAGGTTATTCTAAATTTCCCCTTCTCTTTCAGGAATGCTAATCAGCCATAGATTTGTTCTCTTCACATAATCCCAGACCTCTCATAGGCCTTGCTAATTTTTCCTAATTCTTTTATCTGCATCTTTGTTAAATTTGACTTGTTTAATGGATTGGTCATCAGCCTCTGAAATTCTTTCTTTTGTCAGGTCAAGCCTACTATTAAGGTTATTGTTGTGTTTCTAAATTGCAGGAACAAATTCTTCATTTTCAGGAGTTCAGTTGATTCTTTCTGAGGTCAGGTAAGCTTTCACTTACTGTACTGTTACAGTGACCTTTTTTATTTGAAAGGTAGCTTTCTTTTGTATCTCATTGAATCTCTTTGCCATCCATATTCTTTTTTTTTTTTTTTTGATTTGGAGTCTTATTCTGTCGCCCAGACTGGAGTGCAGAGGCCACTCCCAGCCACTGTAGCCTCGACCTGCTGGGCTCCAGCGATCCTTCCACCTCAGCCTTCTGAGCAGCTGGAATTACAGGCACGCGCTACTACGCCCAGCTGATTTTTGATTTATTGTAGAGATGAGGTCTCGCCAAGTTGCCCGGGCAGGTCTTGAACCCGCAGGCTCAGGCAATCCACTCACCTCGGCCTCCCAAAGCGCGGGATTACAGGCTGAGTCACCAAGCCCGGCTCATATTCTTAATTATATATCTGTCATCAGTGACAGATCATTCTGATTAGTTTCCATTACTTTGGAGCTGGCAGGATCCTCTATGGGTGTTGAATCCTCATTTTTGTTTTTGTGATTGTGCGGGCTGGCCTTCTCTTTTTAAACTTTATCATTGTATCATATTTATTAAGGGGTGAGAGTTTTTATTGTTTCCTTGCTGTTTTTAATTTTTTTTTTCCTTAGGGGTGACCTTAGGGGATCACTAGTCCACAGTGGTGACGTGCAGGCAGAATGAGGCAGCTGTGTGGCGCCAGAGAGCCTGCAGCATGTGTCCGGTTGCCCAACCTGTGTGTAGAAGTAGCCTAGCTCCTCACTCTCTCCCTGACCTATGGTGTCAGGTATGTAGGCAGTGGTGCTGGCCAACAGCTGAGAAGTTGATCTCCCTCCTCTGGTTCCTCTTTGTCAGGGGCAAAAGCAGCAGTGAGGATGGTAACCTGAGGGGATTCCAGGTGGGAAAAGGCAATCGTTTTCAACTTGACCAGGTGTTTTCTTGCATTCCAGTGCAAGTGTCAGGGCCCCGGCTGACCAGGAGCTCAGACACTACCACTCTCAGCCCACACATGGTTGGGACCACTTTAGCAGCATCGGTGGATGTCTCTGACCCCATGGCTCAACTCTGGCAGGGTAGGGTAGCCTCCTCCCGACTGAACGAGGCTGCTTTTTTTGCACAGGTGCAAAAGGTAGAACTCTGTCTGTCTGGAGGAGTCTTAGCATTTCCCCTCTCAGCCCATGTGTGGATAGGGCTGCAGCAGCCGTGTTGATTGGTCAGTGGCTGGAAGAAGTCCTGCTGCTCAGCAACACAAAAGGGATCAGGCTGAAGCTGGACAGTTCTTCCTTGCTTTGGTATCTTGGTCCTGCCTGGACAGGAGTTGCAGAAGTGCTCCACCTCCCAGCTCCTGCCCTGTTCTATCTTCTCCCAACAGCTCAGCAGCCTTCTGGTTGCAAAGTGCTTGAGTGCAGCTTAGAGTCAGATTTGGAGCATGGCAAGTACAATGAGAGAGACATCTCCAAGGTGGGCATAACGTCTGGTTGGGGGCTGGTGGTGGAAGGGTAGCACCTACACATGGAGAATCTATGTCTGCAGAGTGTGAGTCCTTACATGGCAGGGTAGTGGCAGGTGGTGATGGGTCTTACTTACAGCCATAGTCTCCCAGAGCTCTGTGTACACCTACGGGTTCTTGTTCCAGATTCTGGGCATCTTCCTGCATTTGGCCAGAGTGTGAGGGACTATGGGGAGAGGGCTAAGGTTGCTTCTCCATTGGCTAGGGCTGCAGAGGTCCTTGAGAAGTGTGTAAAATCTCTCTCCTTTAGTCACACCTTCCTTTCACAAGTGGTTCTCTCTCGGTTTCACACTGGGGGCCAATTGTGAAGGTGGTTGGGGCTTTGTCTCATCTGCTCTTAGTAGTCTCAGGTGTCCATTGGATGAACCTTAGGTTGGGCTTCCAGAAGGTCCTTCCAAGAGTCAGCTTCACTTACTTTTCCACACTCTGTTGATGAGAGAAGCACTTGCCTGTTGGCTATCTTGGCCCTCCCTCACTAATACTTTATAAAGGAAAACAATTTCAAACCAATTAAAAAAAATATAAAATATATACATAAAACAAGTAACCCTCCACATTCCCTGAACACAAAGACAAAAAACACAAAGAAGGAAAAGAGAAAGGGAGTGAAGGAGAGATAGGGGAGAGGGGAGAGAGAAGAAGAGGGAGAGAAGGGAGGAGAGCAAAACATAGCAAAATGGTAATATCTTAACATTTAAGTAATATGGGTGAAGGATCTACTGTCATGTTTTGTACTTTTGTGGCTTTTGTAAATTTAAAATTATGTCAAAGTTAAAAGCTAAAATAAGCAAACAAAACTAGAGTGTCCTTGAAGCCTCTCTTTCTCATATATACTACATCTAACATATTGATAAATTATCTATATCTGTATTCATATCTATAATCCATCTATCTATACATCAGAGTCTAGTCATGGCCTATCACCTCCTTTGCTGTCAGGCCTGATGCTGTTGATGAATATCAAAATTTTTATTTTTTAGAAAATATTTTTATTTTATAATCTTTAAAGTATATTATTATTAGGCACAGAATATTATTTTGACAGTTAATTTTGTTGTTTTCAAAGTGAAATTGTGTTAAATCTGGGTTTTGTTGTTTCTGTTAAGAAATTAGGTTCCTAATTCGTTGTTGGCTTTCTCTTCCTCTAGTTAATATTAAGATTTTATTTTTATTATTGTTTTCAGCATTCTGATTGAAGTATGTAATGGTATGGTTTGTTTGTTTGTTTGTATTCTTTCCTGGATTTCCTAGATTTATTTTTTTCCTTTGTTGTTTCCATTCTTTCTCTATTTTCACTTCCACCTACTTCCAGAATCTGCTTCCATCCATTTCAGAATTGGTCACTGCCACCACATTCAATTGCACATACATTTTCCTGTCGAGTATGTAACACATTCCATTCTTTACTATGCTGAAAACACTAATAAGCTACTGTAAAATTAAAGTAGTTGGATAGACATTATTCATATGCCTAAAAATAAGTAACATCTATATCCAGATAGCTCTTTTATCTATTAATAATGTATTTCACAATGGTATATTTTTATTATTAATTTCAATTCAATTCACTTCATTTCTATAACATCTCATATATCTTTTCATGTATATATCTAACATGTAAATGCATACTAAACAGGTGAATTAGCAAAAACCAATTGCATACGCAATTTTCCTCCAGGTTTTTTTATATTTAAGAAATTCAAGTTTCACTTTCATTTCCATGCTTCAGAAATGTTAGATTGGGAGAAAGAAATAAATCTGATGCAGTAAATATTTGAATGTGGCAATAATATATTATTTTTTGTGTATTCCTCAGTTTTTTGTAGAACATTTGACTTACAAAGTGTAAGTCAAATATTTGATTTTGTTACCCATATTATAAAATGAATTCTTTTTAAACTCATTTTTCAAAGAATATTTAATGCTAATTAGGTAAAAAATAACCTTTTATGCAGGTCTTTTAGCCTTTTTTCTATTGTATGAGAGGCATTTTGTATAAAAGAACCACAGAGTTCCTTCTTAAGTTATCTTCTACCATAATTTTCTTTTAAGTTGAAAAGGAGAGGAAGTGACTTTTTTTGTTGAAGAAATCAAAGGGATTAGTCATTTGGTAACACTGAATAAACCCAGCCCTGTAATCTATGAGAAATTCAGTTCTTCTCTTGAGATATTTTTCATTTTAACTATATAACTATCTTACTATACACCACATCACAGTTTGGCAAATATTTTGAGTCTTGTGGGTGATATCAGCCATGTGTTTAAAGTTTCTATCCTCTTCAGGTTTTTTTTTAACTTTTAATTTTTTTTTTTATTTTAAGGATGTGGGGTACAATTCAGAGTTAGGTATACAAATGTTCATTATGCAGGTACCCTTGTTAATGAGGTGTGCACCCCCTTCCCCAGGCAGACTCCTGATACTGCCAATCCTGCTTCCCTGTCCCCCTCCTGGAAGTTTCCCGCTACTGCCAATCCTTTTATTATAGTCCTCTTCAGTTTTATCACCATTTTCCTTTATGAACAGTAAAATCTCCACTGATTTATTTATCTTGAAGCTATGACCTTCTATGAAGAGTGAACGTTGGTTATCTTCCATCTATTTCCAGAATCAGTCACTGTCACCAGATCATACTGTATTGTAAATCTCTACTCTTAGTCACTATTCTGGTACTTGATGACTTTTATTGACTATTATTTGTTTGTTTATAGTCTTTTTTTTTTCCTGGATAGTCTGTTTCCTAAAATGCAGTGAACTTTGGGAGCTATTTTTCTTCTTTTTAGAATTTTTGGGCCTTGTTTCATACTGTCTTAATCTGCTTTGTGATATTGTAACAGAATAAAACAGACCACATAATTTATAATATACAGAAATGTATTGACTTACAGTTTTGGAGGCTAGGAAATGTAATATCCAAGGGCTCGCATCTAGTGAGGTTTTTCTTGCTCACTATCACATGGCAGAAGGTGAGACAGGGAGAGAGAGAACCCACTCCTAAAAGCCCCCTTCCATTTTTTAAGACACTAAACTTATGCATTCAGAAAGAGACTTCATGGCCTAATCACCTCTTAAAAAACCCACCTTCCAATATTAATACACTGACAATTTAGAAAACTTTCAAATATTCAGTTTTGTTACCCTAGTCTTTATAACCACTAAACTTTGCCGGTTTCTCTTGAGGCAATTATAGGTTCCCTGATTTGGCCAAGCTGTGATTCATGACAAACAATAATAACAACAAAAGAAGTAGATTGATGATTTTGTTCTTTCTATTCTGGCGTTAAAGTCGTTTGGTTATCACACCATAGATCTTTAATGGCTTTAAAAACTGCATTTTTAAAACTTTAAGAAGCGATATTTCTTAGTCTCTTTTGACTTCTTACCATGTTTTATCTGGAAGCAGAAATGGTACTCATTTAGTTCTTGCTTTGTGTTTCAAGTGTACTACTTTATTTCACTGAAGACTTTTTATAATGCTTAGAATAATTTTTTTTCTAAATATATATTACTGATTATGTCATAAGAAATATAAATTTTATTTTGATATATTTCTTTTAGAGGTGTAATTTTCCTTGGTTATCTAGTAATCTTTGGCTCTAGTCCAACATCATCGGGTGATTTCAGGAACTGTATTTGGGAATTGTGTATGGAAGAAGAGTAGAATGCCTTCATTGTATCTTATATCATTGCGAGTGAGTTTAAATTTCAGAGTACCCTATAGAAGTAAAAATTTTTTTTCTGCAGTTTTAAAAGTTTGTGTTTTCTAGTTGTTTTTATTTTTTTATCTCCAGGATTGTGTCACACAATTTATCTTCTAACTCTGGATGCAGCCCTTTTAAATTTCATTTTGGCACAGTACCTTCTATTATGCTGCCTGTTTGTGTTTCTTTCCAAAACATTCCTACTTCTTGGACCCATTCCTTTTTTGTTGATTAAATGATTAGACTAATTAGTCTTCCCCATAAATGTTATTACATTGGGAAAGACTTCAGTCTAGATGAGGTGAGGTTATTTTTTTAATCTGATAACCATCTTATCTTTATTTGTGAAAAAATTATTTTATTTGTGTATTTATTAATGTGATTACCAATGTTTGTGTCCCCCTCTAGTTTGTAAACTTCATGAAAGCAGACATAATTCTTTGATTATTACAACTGTGTATCACTAGCTCTTAAAATTCAGCACCTCACCAACGCTTTAAAAAAAAAATCTTGATGTTGAATGAATCTAATTCCAGTAGAGACTATCCACTTTTGTACTCTTTGCTCCTTATTTAGCTAATAATGTTTTAATGGCTCTGGTTCTCTATTACCTCTTTTAAACCTTCTTTTTATCTTATCTAAAATGTAATTTTTCTTTGAGATTAATTTCATTAATCAGCTTTCTATTCTTATCTAGTCATTTATTTTTATTTTAGATAGTCATAATGAGGCAAGGAAAATTCATATTTTATACAGACCTAGAGATGAGTATGAAACAATAGTGACCAAATTTATTTTGAAAGTACTGGAATAATAAAATGTCTTAAAACTTGATTCATGAGGGAATTATTTAATACCCCATCCCAGTCATGTTTTTCACATTTCTTATTTTCTTTTCATTATTTCAGATATTAGTATTATAATACCTTGTTTATTGAATTGATTCTGTTAAGTATTAAACATTGAAATTAAAGATTTATTATAGAAAATAATATATGAACTTAAGGGTTTAATGATAGTTATTTTTAACTTAGTAATTATTTCACATAATTAAAGTCATCACAATGGAAAATCTCAGGTGTTCACCTTCATTTCCTTTCTGATATATTTTATTTAAACTGAATATGCTTTTTACAGATACAATAGCCATTACTTTGGCAATCTTCAGCAATTGTCTGACCATATTTTATATGCATACATTTATTGTTAGCCATCATATGACCTGGAAGTAGAATCCTAGAAGAGAAAATAACTGCCATTAACTGCCAAATCAACTTAATATACCAATGTATTTTTATAATCAGTTATATTTTGATATCATTCTAAAGAAGCAAAAATCTACTTTCTAAGTTGTCTAACAATGCAAATCATGAAGAATATATTGTGTCATTTAAAATTAAAATATGAAATTGGGAATGGTCATAATGTTTTAAATCCTGGCTGCTTCTCTGTGACCTCAGGCAACTTCTCAATATCTCCCATTGTTTCTTGGATTTGCTATATTTCCTTTATAAATTAATGTTTTGATTAACATTTCTATATTATATGGAGTACAACAGAAAAGGTGTTAATTACCAATTGCAATGAACTCTTCTGGGAAAAGTTTACTTGGCCCTTCCAGATTAAAGATCAGAGTACTCTATACTTGCAGGTATATGCAGTAATTTTAAAATAACAAATATTTGAATATATCAATTAGAACCAGAACCACTGAGGAAAGTTTTATAAAATCTGTGTTATAATTCCCCAAGGACAGCACATATTTTCTACATTAGGTGCTGCAATTAGAAACAAATAAGTAATCACCTAGAGCTCTAAGTGAATCTAAAGGACTTGTGTTGGAAAGTCATGTCTGCTAAGTGTGAGGACATTGAAAAATATCTGTGATATTTGATTCAAATTATTCATAGTTGAGATAGCATTTTTATTTGTATATATGTACGTAGGGATATTGAGAAAGAAGGATTTATTGAAAAGATAGAAAAGTTCCCACAGTGGGAGGGGACCCAAGATAATATTTTTAAGTTAGGTTACTATTAGTTTAGTGTTAAGATATGAGGTAGAACAGAAAGAAAGGAAGGACGGAAGGTAAAATACCTTTTTTGCATTTTTTTCTGTGTGCCAGACCTTTCTACATTCTTAGATGTATCAGTTAATGTATGTTTCACAACAACCTTATAAAACAGTTTCTATCATTCACCACATTTTGTCGATAAAGAAACAAAAACCGAGATGCAGTGTTTGAATGAAAAGGCTAAGATCATCCAAGTGTCAGAGCCAAGACCCAAATCCAAGAAGTTTAGCTTCAGCAACTGTGTTTTTAAGTAGCATATTGAGCTGTGGAAGCTAAAACTGGAAAATGAGAATATTGGTCTTTTGGTATTTTCCAAACTCTTGCTAAAATTTCCTTTGCACACATAGTGATCCACACACTGAAAATGACACATGAAATCACTAGGAATACGTTGCTAGAAAATGAAATTCAAAATCAATAAACAGGAATCTGCGCTAGAACAGAAAGCATCAATTATAAAGAACAAAAATGAAAAACATAGAGATGGCTGATAAGAGTAAGTACAGTGAATCAGAGCACACTTAGTCCATAAACGATAGTTCAGGAAGCTTCATCACTTTTATATAATAAATACTAAAAACATTTTTGTAATATATTTGAGTCTATATTTTGTAATATACCGACTGTGCAATAAAGTGCGACATGAAGTAGATCAATAGGCACCTGGCATGGAGATGTTTGTTGTATGAGGATCCAGAATTATTGCATTGTTCCAAATCTTTAGCTCCTACTGCATTTATAAATCTGAGAGTAGCATTGTTAACTTACTATATAATGCCACATAATTGTTATTTCACCAAATATACATTACAGGGATGTGTAGCTATTTCAAAATCTATTAGAAAGATAATTTTGCTGTTAATATTTTGACTAAGTTTATCATAGGTAGTCAGAAGTTTCTTTTCCTTTCCCAATTAAATGTGGATGGTTGGATTTCACAAAGTTTTAGGAAATCCAGAGAGAAGCTTTTACGCCATAGTCAAAATATACTATTGTAATATTCAGTAGAAGTACGTGGATCTCAGATTACAGAATATGTTAAAATTTCATGGAATTGTTTTTTTAGTACAAAATTATTTACTTCCAGATAGACTAATAAAATTATCTGTGTTGAGATCTAGATGTTTTCAGTTTAGAAAGTATGTAGTGGGTTGAATAGTGACTCCCTGAAACTGGTGCCGCCCAGAACATCAGAATAAGACCTGCTTTCTGAAAATGTGTTGCTTGCAGAAGTAATTAGGGAAATAATTGGGCTTGATTTATTTTGAATTAGGATGGGCTCTGAACCAAAAAAGAATATACTTATAAGAGACAGAAAAGAATACAAAGAGAAGCCGAGAAGACACATGAAATTGAAAGAAGATTCAACTACAGGAGATTGCCAGCAATCCTCTCTGTGACCTCAGATATTTCAGAATATTTTTCATTTTTAAGCTATAAACTGTGTTGGATTGTATTTATACCTTAGTATTTTGGTAAGCAAGTTCTACAGCATACACAGTACAAGAAAATAGTTGTTAATCATCCATAGCAATTAATTTTTCTTTCTGGAAGTGTTTAGCTTCCTTCTAGAGTAATCTACTTCTGGAAAGAATCAACTGTTCCTTAATTTCAGACTTCTGGCCTTCTAAACTGTGCAATTAAATTTATGGTTTTTTGTTTGTTTGTTTTTGAGTTGGAGTCTCACTCTGTCGCCCAGACTGGAGTGCAGTGGCCGCTCCCGACCACCGCAGCCTCGACCCGCTGGGCTGCGGCGATCCTTCCGCCTCAGCCTTCCAAGTAGCCGGAATTACAGGCATGCACTACCATGCCTGGCTGAGTTTTTGACTTATTGTAGAGATGAGGTCTCGCTGCCCAGGCGGGTCTCAAACCCGCGGGCTCAGGCAATCCACTCACCTCAGCCTCCCAAAGGCGTGGGATTACAGGCTGAGCCACCGAGCCCGGCTCAATTTATGTTGTTTTAAGCCACCAAATTAATGGTAATTTGGTATAGCAGTCCTAGAAAATAAATGCAAAGTTTGCTGTATAATTGTGGTGGATAAGCTCTAAAGGGATAGAAGGCATACTTTAGAAAACTTTATTATGTGCTCATACTTCAGATTCAAACAAATCACATTTGAATTAAAATGTCAAATATAAAATGTACTCAAAATCTTGTACTTAAAAACGTACTTATAATCTTGTGCAAGTTTAATCAATTAACTTTTAATAAAATGCAGAATAACAATACCTTGATCAAAGAGCTGTAAAAAGACTGAGTTACGATGGTAAAATGTTTAACCTAGAACTGTATCTATTTCATTCTCCTCTTTCCCATCTACCCAGTCTTTTTCTGGTTGCCTTATTATGAATATGTCTGTCATGAAAATAAACACATGGTCATATCCACACCAAATGTTTGGGTTTGTAATTACTAATATTATGGACTGACATTTTTAAAAAGCAGGCAACTTACTTGTCCAAGATAAGAGCTGAGCCATCTTGCCAAACCCATTTCAGTCGTTTGCTGTCGTAATATAAACTGATCCAAAACTTTTCTTGATGCATATCACACTGCACCTTTGACAATTTCATTACAAAATCCTGAAGACAGTAATAGAAAACTAGATCAGAAAGTAGAACTTTCTCCCAGGAGAGCGAAATACCGTGGTTTACATATATGTATTTCATTTTCAAACTGCCTTTTGGAGTCTCTGTTCTATAATATTGAAAGAATGTAGAATGATTAACCCTAAGTTTTCTCAATATATGCTGGGTATCAATGGCCTATGACAAATTTATACACTGAGTTATTACTCTATATTCTGCATTATATTCGAAACATTTTCTTACGTTATGGGTTGTAAAAGTGAGCAAATAAGCCCGACAGATGCAGTTGCTTAGTTTAGGCACTGGAAAATGTGACATTGATTGGGCTTATGTCAAAAATAGTGATACATGCTACAAGAAAAGAAGTACAGGGTAAAAGACAGAGGCTTAGTGGGGGATTTTAATTGGTCTTGGTGGGCAAAGAATATCTTGCAAGGAGGTTGTACAACAAGCTATAGTCTTAAAAATGAGGATGCATTTAACAAGAGAAGGCAGCTCACGGCAGAAGAAGACAACTTTTGTCACAGGTAGGCATATAGCAGTAATTTGGAGAAAAAATGACATGAAGAACACAAGGAATCCATGCTAGTTTTAAATTTCAATACGACTGAAGAGCTTGGCCTGCTTTCCTTAGAATCCTGTGTTGGAGAGTCATTAACAGCAGTAGAAACCAGAGAAATAGGTAAGAATGGATTGCGAATGGCCTTATACACATTATTTGTGCTTATATCTTAAATGCTGAGGAAAGTCACTTAAGTTTAATTAAATTGCACATTTAAAATTGCAGTAAAATTACAAGGTTTCTGTGACTGCAGTATAGAAGGTGTCTTAGAATATGAAACTTGTGATTGTTATAATACTTGAATTTTTCTAATACTGAAACACACTCGAATTTATAACACAAAATATTGTCTTTACCATCTCTTCTTCATTATTCAGTTTAAGAAATATTGAGCCTAAACCAATGCAATAATGGCGACATTCTTTCCAAGGAAGTTTTTGTCTTGAAAAATAGTAGCAGTTTTCTCCATGCTGATGCCAACTGTTTGAACAGGCAGCACATTTCCAAACTGTTGGAAAAAAAAAAGTGGACTGTAGCTAAATACCCTCCATCAGTGCAAGTTCGCATCCAATAAACTCACATAGCAAATTTATCCTGTATTAAAAGAGGTGTCATTTGAATTTTGCATTATATATCATATGCACTTAAATTTAGTATTATATTTACATAAGCTAATAATCAACCCTCAAAATCATTTTTGTCTTCAAGATTCACATGATAAATAGACAGACATTTTTTTAAATCATGAAATTAGAAATGTTCAGGGAAACACATCCTATATAAACTATTAAATTTGCTCATATAATGGTCTGTGTTTTCAAATTAAAACTATTAAATTTGCTCATATAATGGTCTGTGTTTTCAAATTTAAAAAGTTCATAAAAAAGACACAATTCTGTAAGCTTAAAATTAGGAGCAACACAAAAATGAAACCATAAATGGATAACCACCGATATAAACTGATGGCCTGCCAAAGTAAAAAAAAAAACCAAAACTTATTTACCCTTAAGTCAAGATCTGCTAGTGCCATTATCTTACGCATGCAACTTTATATACAAGGGAGGACACAAAAAAACCTGGAAATATCCTTTCGAGGGTAGGCCTCTTATAGCACAGATTTTTCCCACTAGGTAAGTATTCTAGGAACCTATTGGCACTAGTCTATAAGGTAGTGTTGTTGTGAGAGGCTGCATTGGGGAAGAAATGCCTGGAATCAGGTGACTGGCTCTTCCACCATGATAACACACTTGTCCACACCATGCTGAGTGTTCAGCAGTTTTTTGATCAAAAATGGCATGACCCCCCCAGCTCCACTCTCCCTGTTTACCCTGTCTCACCACCAGCGATCTTTTTTTCATTTCCCTGGACAAAGAAAGTCCTCAAAGGGAAACATTTTGCAGATGCGGAAGAAGTGAAACAAAATGGCAGAAGTACCCAAAGGCATCGAAATCGACTAGTTCAGAAACTGTTTTGAACAGTAGAAAATGTCTCGATAAATATATTACATCAAATGAAGACTACTTTGAAGGTACTGAAGTTTCAACATATAAGAATAAATATACTTTTTTATAAATAAATTTTGTTTTTGGGCGTTCCCTCTTCTTATATGAGTACAGGAGAACTATCCTTTCACATACAAGTCAATTTACATATCTTATATGTATCCGGTTTTATGCATCAAGCAAGATAACTAATCCATGGTTAATTCCTCTGTTCTGTAAATAAAGTTATGACACAGGGACTCTTTTGAAACTACCTCTTTCATTTTCTTCCATGCTGGAGGAGACATTTCTTGGATGTTCATTTACTTGAAAGGAGTTCTGTATCACTGTAGAGAATTCAGAAAGATCAGTTTTAAACTCATAAAATAATTGAATATTCCTGTATATAAGAATTATACTAAATCTGGAAATATAAAAATGATTAATAAAACATCACATGCTTCAAAGAATTCAAATTAAATAGGAAAGTCAAAAATAAAAAATCAATATAGTTATAACACATTGATACAGCAATCTATTACAGAAAAGAGATTTTTTTTTTCTAACAAAAGAGTGAACAAGTCTTTCAGGGACAGAGAACACTTTTGTAAAAGGTATTTCTAGGAAACATGAGTAGTTATTATGGAATTAAATATGTTTCATGATGTGCTTGGAAAATGTACAATCATTTGCTATATTTCTAAAAATTATCTTCAGTTACATGAAAAGAATATTATACTTTGCCAAGAAATTAAATTGATTAACAAATATATTATCTTCAACTGAGTGAATTATTAGAGTAGTGAAAAAGCAATCTTCTATTGTATCTAGCAACTTACACAATGTGGCTAAGATTCCAACAGACAGAAGAAGTACCAGGCAAATAATACACAGAGTGACTGCAACACATTTCCATGAAGAAGATGAAGCAGTAAGAGCTACAAGAAAACATGAAAAAATTCTGTAACATAAGCTTCTAAATATTTACTCAGATTGTTGCTTTGGTTTTAGGTGCACTTAGTATATAACAAACACAGAAAAACAAGATAATCTACAAAATCATTTCTCATTTTAAGTGAGCTAGACAGCTAAATTACAAAAGTAATTAGGTACTTTTTCCTTATGATTTATTTTAATAGTTTGATAGTTTTAAGTCTTTAATCCATTTTGAGTCAATTTTTATATAAAATGTAAAATTTGGGTCCAATTTTATTTTTCTATGTGTGAACATGCAATTTTCAGTTAACTATTATTTTCCCACTTTGTACTCTTGTCACCATTATCAAAGAGCAGTTTACTATAAATTTGAGAATTTGTTTCTGAGTTTTCAATTTTGTCCTATTAATGTGTTTTTATATCTGTACCACACTGTTCTGATTATTGTAGCTTTGCTATATATTTCAAAATCAAGAAGTATGATGCTTCACCTCCAGCTTTGTTATTCTTGCTCATGATTTCCTTGGCTATTCATGGTCTTTTGTGTTACCATATGAAATTTAGTATTTTTTTCTCTGTTTCCATAAGGAATGTTGCTAGGATATTGATAGGGACTTCATTAAGTCTGTAAATCACTTTGGACAGTATGACCCTTTCAAGAACTTGATCCTTTTAATATAGAAAGATGGAATTTAAAAAATATATTTGTTTTCAACTTCTTTCATCAATGTATTATAATTTTCAGTGTACAGGTCTTTCACCTTTTTGATTAATTTTATTCCTAAGTACTTCATTTTTTATAATATTTTAAATAAGATGTTTTGAATTTTTTTCAGATAATTCATGTTTAATAGGCTACACCTGAACACTCTTTAATAATATCTAATATGGATGAGAAAGAGTATAGATTTTAAAAAGCATTTAAGGACAGAATGAAGGAGGTAAAATAGGTGTCTACTGAGATTATACCAAAGACAGAAGAGTAGTTTAGAGCAGAATGTTGGCAAGGCGGTGAAAGTGATAGATTTCTGTTATTTTAAAGAAAAAACAGAATTTGCTGCTGCTGATGGTGATAGAAAAAGATAAATCAAGGCTGCTTCAGGCGATTTTTGGTGTGAATAATTGAAAGCATGAAGTTGTAATTACTGTAATTGGGGAAAACTGTAACAGCATTTAGGGAGATACTGTCAGGAGTTCAGTTTGTTATAAGTTACGTTTGATATTGTTTGAATTGGAAAATTTGTCTTAAAATATTGAACAATGACTTTGAAATCCAGCATGGTATGAAATTAAATAATCTAAACTTAAAATAATGTAAAACTAAATCTGTTGAAACTTGAAATTATTTAGCCTTGACAGGAATGTGTTTATGCAGCATGCAGCTGCAAATTCTTTCTCTTTCCCTGTAAACAAGACCAAAGGGTGATAGATATAAGACCTCCTCGAACAATTACCTCTTCTCACAGGGTAATAAAACAAAATTCCTTGGATATAGCAACCTGTAACCAATCAGGTCATTGTGGTATATGTACTTGCTTTGCATGGAGAGTTGCACCATTCTACTAGTATTTCCACATAAGTGAAATCTTATCTTCTCCACTTTGGAATGTTGACCTCTTTTGTTTGCAGTCAATATTTCCAAGTAGCTATCTTCTAGCTTTGTGCTCAAATAAACTCTGTACATAATCATATTTTCTGAATATCATTATTTAAAGTTGAGAGTGGGTACAAATTTTGGGTCGTTTGATAATATTTAAAGTCAAAACATTAGATGAACCACGAGATAGTAAATGTAAAAACAAAAGATAAGAGAGAAGCCTGAATCCGAAAACATTTCAACACAGTAGTTAGAGATTAGGGAAAGTCATTAGAACAACCAGAAGACTAGAAGAAAAGACCAGAAAAATAGAAGAAAAATCAGGTAAGTTAGGTGTACTGGAAGTTAATAATGTCAAATGCTAGTGATAGGATCAGCAAGGTAAGACCATAATTGGCTATTGGCGGTCATATTTTGAGAAGTCATTGTTAAAAGCTACATTGGATGAGGGTTAACTCATTTAAACCTCAAATGAATACTTTGAAAAAGCCAACACAAATATTCCAATTTTTAAAAAGGTAGGGCAAATGAGAAATGGGAACTTTAAATAATCTGGTTTAAATTATAAAATTTGTAAATAAACTAAGTTAATATTCCATTTATGGTATTATGATATTTAATCATGGGTACTTAAGCATGTGTTCTACAATGCAGACCCCAGTAAGAGGCTCTATCAATGTGATTGTTTATGCAAGTTCTTTCTAGATATTCGGATTTAAGAAAATTAGTATATTCTCCCTAGTATGTTCCTATATTACTTTATTTATTTATTTATTTGAGTCAGAGTCTCACCCTATTGCCCAGCCTGGAGTGCAGTGGCATGCTCACTGCCACTGCAGCCTCTATCTGCTGGGCTCAGGAGATCCTTCCACCTCAACCTTCCAAGTAGTTGGAACTACAGGCATATGCCACCATGTCCGGCTAATTTTTCTTTTTTTTTTTAGAGACAAGGTCTCATCAAGCTGCCTAGGCTGGTCCTGAACCCCTGGATTCATGTAATCCTTTCACCTCGGCCTCCCAAAATGCGAGGCTTACAGGCTTCAGCCACCGAGCCTGGCCTATTACTTGATTTCTAAGTTTACAGGATACCATTTCCATTTACTTTTTTTCTATTAAGAATATGTTGGTAATTGTTTTGCCACTCATGGAGGCTCCTCATGGAGCCTTACTTAACACCATGCAATATAGTCTCCTATGTATCGGTAATGACATCATTTAAGGTAAATTGATTTGGTGCCACACTACACAGTAATTTTTAAAAAGTTTTGCCACGAAGTATTTAAAGCTGCTTGAGTATATGCATACAACATATGTGAAACAGCATGGTATAATGCCTGATTTCCATGCATCCATGAATCTACATTTTGAGAAGCATTCACACATTTATTTTCACAAATGAGAAGTGAAACATTTAACATCATATTTGACAGTCCTTAGTTGTGAATGCCTGAAGCCAATGTGCATCAAGAAAATTTAATTGACATTAGAAATGTCAGAAAACCTATGGATCACCATTTAAGAAAAGTTAGTTATTTGATAGTCATCGGCATACTCTGGGAGAAGAAAAATCTTTGGACTTCTGACACAAAGACTGAGTTCAACAAATTACTGACTTTGACATCTTAAACTTGCTGTTCAACCATCATGATTCTGCTTATATTTAAATCTTGTGCATAAACATGAAAATTACTTTGAAACTTATTTTGTGATTGATTCTCATATATGAAAACACGTTGTAAACTGTGAAAAACTAAAATGTATTGTTTGGTAGAAATAAATTCAAATATTTAGGATAGCAATTCTAAGTCATTCTGTTTGGACATGCGAGAAAAACAAGAATAATGGTGACGTTATTTAACACACACATATACACATATCTACAAATAATAAGTTCAATTAACAAAGTTTTCCCATACAAAGAGCAACTACATGGAGTGGAGCTGTTAATCAGGAAAGAAAAAAAGTACACAATTTCTGAACCTTATGGGCAGAGTCTGTGTAAAAGGCTTTAATTATTTAAGTAAAATTTGAAGATACTTCCTTTTAAATCACATGGTAAATCTGCATACTATAAATAACACAAATCATTAACAATCTAAATAAATTTGAAATAAGCAATTGAGACCCTAGTTAAAAATAATTGTACATCTTAGTCAAAGTCATGAATATCCATTCAGCATAAGACAAAATACAACTAGTAAATCAATATGTAATATACTTCTAGTCATTTCACATATTGATCTAAACATTTAAAGAATGTAACTTAGCAACATGGAAGCATTAGGTAAGAATATTTCAAATGAGAGCAAATTAGTCAGACTCCATATAGTTATATGTTCTATTAAAATAATAGCACAATATATTTGTTAAGATAGATACATGATACTTATAAATGATACACTTTGAATACTGTATACCGACAAACACAAAAACTAAAAAAACAAAACAAGCTCAATTCCAGCAAGAGTGTGAGAATAATGAGGATTATTTTGTCACTTCTGTGTTTCCCAAATATTCTATAGTATAGTGTTGCTATTATACAATGACAAAATATAGTACATACTCTATCCCCTAAGTCATTTACTCATAAGAAATTGATTTACTGTTGTCAATATGCTTAAAATTATTAATTTTCATAGAAAAAATATTCCTTCTGCCCTAATGTGTTCATTTTTCTTGATTGGTAAAAGATTTACATTTAAATTGTGGCTTCTGTGTTCATGCACATATACATGCACGTGTGCATGCACACCTGTTTTTTTGTGTGAACACAATCCTGCATATTTTTATTTTTTTAAATAATTGAAAAATATATGCAGTTATACATACCTAGCTGTCTGAAACATTACTGACCTTTACTTTTAGATGTTTCATGTTTTTGCCTTCTCTGTGGTTGTGCTGAACGTTGATGTTGCAAATCAGAATACTTTATACCTACTCCACTCATTACTACAAAAAAAAATGAGAAAAATATATTCCCAATTTATATAAATTATGAAATCAGTAAATAAAGTCAGGGTTAAATGAAATAGTGTTGAAAATGAACACAAATTACTAGTGATTAGAATATCCTATAGTCATGAAAACATTTTAAGCCTAGAAGGTACACGAATTTGTTTTTTTAAAGTTAGTGAGCTGGTCTCCCTAATATGGTTATTGGCAATTAAAATGTATAAATATTGTTTCCTGACATAAAAATGCAAAAGAACAACTGATATTATAGCTCTATTACATTTGTGGAATGAAATTTATCTTATAGCCTCATATTTAAGTACCTCCAAATGTTAACCTGATCCTGCCTTCTTTCTGTCTTATCTTTCATTTCTACCTAATTTCATTCCCTGAAATTCCAGTGATATATTTATCCTTTTCAACATACCATATGCACTTCATTAGCTTACAGGGTTTGCTCAAATTCTTCTTTCTCTAGTTTAGTTTCCTCTTATGTTTTCTCGTTATAATTTTAGTTAATTCATTCTGTAAATCAAATTCCAAATTCCACCTTCTTTAGTAATACTTCTTCAATAACAAGTCCGCTAATAACAATCTTTTCTCCAGTTTTCTCATTGATCTCTGTCTCTGTTCTATTATTTTCTCCTATCTTGCTTTCATTAGCATCTTCCCTTCTTCATTATGGACTCCTTGATATGGCTTATCAATCTTTGTTACTATCATATTTTAGATTTAAAATTGTTTTTCAAAGATAATTTGTCATATACCAAGTAGATTTTAGTTTAAGATGAATTTTCAAAACATAAAATTGCTTCCAGTATTTTTAAAAATTAAAAAATTCAAAATTTATATATATATGTGTATATATATCTATGTCTATATCTCACCAGAAGATAATGTATCCAAGTTATTCGTAAGCAATAGACACATTGTGGGGGAAGTTAAGAATGCTTTACTCCAGTTGAATTTTTATGTCCTTGTTTGTTTTCTTTAAGCCCCTATTTCATATACATATTTATATGTATATTTCATATACATATTAATAATGTTTCAAAGCCACAAAATGTCATATCAAATATTTAATAATGAAAATAATAAAATTACTAAAAATAATGATAATTAGAATAGCCTCTTTAAGACATTTGAAACTCACTACTTTCCCTTCTAGCACCTCTTTTTTCTTTAATTCTTCCTCCCCTCCTATCCTGTTTGTTCCTTATTCCTGCCCTGTTATCCACTCTTCATTCCCTTTTCTTTCAAATCATATATGTAGATACATATGTATATATGTATCTTACTTAAAATCATATATAATCCCACTCAGATGAAAAATATTTCATATATTAATATCAGCATGTCTTCAAATATATCACTTTAGTTTTATTTAACCCAACTTCCCTGACAATTCAAAAATAATACGTCTTGAAAAATAGAATACATATCTGGAAAATTACAAATACCTGATTTTTAGAAGAAATTGTCTGAACGTTTGTAGAGCGCATGTATATATCTAGAAGAAGCAGATCTTAACTCTGACACAAGTTCGAATTTAAAAATTTTGATGGTCCTTAGAAGGCAGCAAAAACTCAGAAAAGAAGACAAGAGATATGAAGACTAATGTAGCCTTTGTCCGTCTTATGAAAGTCCCTAATAGGTGAGTGTAGAATTGAAGAACTCTCTATATGCAACCACGCAGGAAGCTGCCTTACTGCTGCTCAGATTAGTTCTGTTTCTAGGCTGGGCCTTTCATTTCTAGGCTGGGCCTTTCATTCGTCTTACCTTCAGTTACATAAGACACCTAATATATTTGCACTAATGACCAATCAGTTTCATTCAACTTTAGCACTATAACAGACATATTTGAATACATAGTTAATTATTAAGAAAGTAGCTTTCAATATTTTCAGCAATTTTCAATGCACTTTGTTACATTTTACATTCAATTAATATTCTGGGAATATTATTCTTTTGTGATGTCTGTTTTGAACTTTCAGTTCTGGAGTAGGTACTCTTTTTCATCACTAGGTGGTGCATTCATGACTTTTCTCAGTACACTTCAGTATTTATTGTTAATGGGTTATATATCTTTATCAATCACAGACACTAAAAAACCCATGTAAAACTAAAACTATTAATTCAGTAGTAATTATGTTAAATTCAACTTCTCAAAAAATTCTATTATTTGTGTAATATTTAAAACATAGCACATATTTCAGCTTTGTTTTGGTCTAGTTTAATTTTGTATTGACTTTGACTGTTGTTTAGCATTTTCTAAGAGTTTTATCTAATTTGTGGTCATTTTTTCATTATCTTCAGAATAATAGGAATATTTCAACACTATGTAAACAGAGAAGATATTCAGAAAGATGGCTAATATACAACAAAAGTGGCAACAACCCCTTTATAACTTTATAAATAATTTAGAAAAAAGACAAAATAAAATAACCAATTAAGTCTAAGGAGGCAAGAGAACTTCAAAATTAAAACTGATAGAACAAATTTCAAAGGAAAACAGCCTATCTGACTTCCTGGCATTATTTGGTTTCTATTTTATTTTTAAATTTAATTTAAGTAGAAATTAAAATTCAACCTATAAATAACAAATACAATAATAGCAAAATTGATCTTGATAATTAAATTTTGTAATAAATAATGCAAGGAACATATAAAATTCACACTCATTAATTGGTTATTAATTAGTCAATTAAGAAAAAGAAAAAAAGGAAAGCCACAAACTACAATAAGATACAGTTATTCAATTCATTACACTTGCAAATATTATTTATATAGTAATAGTTTGTGTTGTTGGGGTACCTAATACTGTTAGTTCCTAGAAATATTGATAAAGGCACATATTTACCCAAGCACATTTTTAATGTGAATGAGACAGGACTATATTGGAAGAAGATGACAGACAACAGTTGCATCAGTAAGGAGAAAAAGTTGGTCCCTGGCTATAAGGCAGCAAATGATAAGCTAACTCTGTTTGGCGGCAATGCTTCTGATATGAAAATGAAGGCTCTCTTAGTTTATTATTCAGAGGACCCCAGAGCCCATAAAAAGAGAGCCAAGGGTTCTCTCCCAAAGTCTGGGTTACATAGGCCATCTTCCAAGACTGGTTTTTCTATCATTTTATCCCAGAGGTAGAGAAAAATTGCTTAGAGAAGGATGTCACATTCAATATTATTTTGCTGCTTGACAGTGCTCTGGGCCACTCCTCATTCGTGGATGACTTTCATCCCAACATCAAATTAATGCATTTGTCACAGAATACTACATCACTCATCCAAACTACGGGCCAGAAAGTTATAACAACTTTCAAGAAATATTATTTACTTCACACTTTTTGTCATGCAGTAAAGGGGAATGACAAATCAGGAACAACCTTGTGACAATTTTGGAAGGGCTATAACATTTGCAAGACCATAAAAAATAAAAAAAACATTGATTTTGCTTGGCCTGAGGTTATGGCTGTCACCATGAATGGGGTTTGGAAGAAACTTTGCTTGTAGCATGTTCATGGTTCTTGTGGATTTGAGAAGGATGAGGAGTCCAAAGAGATCTTCAGCAACTTATTCACCCTCAATGAGAAGCTGGAGCTAGATCTGCACAGGGACAACTTCTTTGAACTTTTTGCTCTAAAACATGATGGGCTTACTAATAAAGAACTTGTGGAATTGGAGACCCAGAGAAAGGTCGAAGAGAGACAAGAGGAAGAAGTAATTGAAGAACCGAAGAGATTCATGATGCAGGAAATGAGCAAGGGTATTTTCTTTATTTGAAGAGGCACTGTAAATTTTTGAGGCACAGGACCCAAGCATGGTGCACTTACAACAGCCATTGAAAATGCGATCCAGTGTTACCGTGCAATCTATGATTAAAAAAGAAGGGCTACAACCCAAACATAACTGAATACTTTTTTTCCAGAATGTTGATAGAATATAATCCATCAAGGAACCAGAACCTGTGCTATCATCAGGAATGAGTGAAATTGTAGCTTCCCCTTCATCGTTTATTGCTGATGATGCTTTAACTCTATCATCTCTGACCTTCTCTCCCTTCTCCAGTCAATAACTCTTCTTGCTTGTTCACTCGATGCCAGACCCTGTATACCAGCTATTGTACTGTACAATACTACTGTACTTTTCAAGATACTGTAGAAGAAGATTCTGGGACCCTAAAAACTGGGATTATGCTTTGGAGTGTGGACTCCTGTAAGTACAGGCTTCCCAAGCTAGGTAAGCCTTGTAGGAACCCACTGGCATCATTGTACCAGCTAACATTGTTGTGAAAGACTGTGTTTTGGAAGAAACTGCAAGATATGGCAAATAAATAACTGGTTCTTCCACTCTTGAAATGCACTTGCCTATCCCACACTGTTTGGCTGGTTTTGACCAAAAATGGCATGAGCCCTGTGCCCCACCCTCCCTATTCACCTTATCTCACCCCGAGGAACTTCTTGTTTATTTTCCCAGATGAATAAAATTCTCAAAGAGAAATGTTTTGCCCATGTGGAAGAGATGAAAGAAGAAACATCAGAAACACTAAAAAGCATCAAAATCGACAAGCTCAAAAACTGTTTGGAGCAGTGGGAAAAGTGTCCTGAAAGGTGTATTGCACCAAACAAAGAGTACTTTCAAGGTGACTGAAGTTTAAACATGTAGAATAAATTTTAATAAATAAAGTCTGTGTTTTTTTGGGTCTCGCTCATAAAAATATTTTTCACTTTTTTGTGTGTTTGTTGTTTTTATGTATTATTTATGTAAAAATATTATAAAACTATAAATACAGTACTTTATAGCCAATTGTGTTAGTTGGGTACCTAGATTAACATTGCTGGACTTGCAAATGCATTCTCAGAACAGAACTCATTATTATTTAGGGAACTTACTGTACATGTGATTCCTTTAGAGTGAAAAATAAGTAACAGCTCAGACTCATATCAGAACCTAAAAAAACAGAAAAATTTTAACATATTTTCTCTTCTTACTCTTTTAAAATAAAATATAATATGCATATTAAAATAATACAAGCACACAATTTAATAATTTATCAATGGCAACCCCCATATAACTACCATGCAGATCAAGAAATAGAACATTCTTAGCACTTTCAAAAATCTCTTCTCATTTGATTTTTCAATTACTATCCTGTTACTTATTCCAGATATTAGTACCATGTTGAGCTCTAATTTTATAGTTAGTTTTGCTTGCTTTTTTTAAAAAAAATTATGTAGCAATAACAATATATCATGAAGTCTTTTGTGTCAAGCTTCATCTAAGAACAATTTTCATCTAAGAACAACAATTGCATTGTCAGAGACTGCTGGATACAAATTATTGTGGCCAGTGGATAAGACACACATCTGGCACCCCATCTGGATTTTGTAGTGAGGTCAATTTTACTCAAAACAAAATGGACAACAATGATTATCTTTAAAAAATTTTTGTGCTACTGAACTTTTAGAAGGTTATACTTTGGCAAACTGGTGACTTCTTTCAATACATTTTTATTCTTAAAATTGATTTTTCTGAATGAATCAGTCATTAATCTACATAGGCAAGATAATTTTACAAGACAGTAATTGATTTGACTCTGTGACTCAGCCTGTAATCCCAACACTTTGTGAAGCCAAGAAGAGATGATTGCCTTAGCCCCATGGGTTGGAGACCAGCCCGGGCAACTTGAGGACCAGCCTGAGCAACTTGGGGAGACCTCTTTTCTACAATAAATCAAAAATTAGCCAGGTGTGGTAGTGTACGCCTGTAGTTCTACTACTTAGAGGCTGAGGCAGAAGGATCACTGGATCCCAGCAGGTGGACGCTGGAGTGACCAGTGAGTGTGCCACGGAACTCCAGCCTGGGTGACAGAGTGAGATTCCAACTCAAAAAAAAAAAAAAAAAAAAAGAGGCAGTAATTGAGAAAACATGATCATGAAGAACATGTATTTGAGTGTGTTGTGGTGAGGAGTCTTCAAATGAAGAAGACGAAGAAGAAGAAGAAGAAGAAGAAGGAGGAGGAGGGGGGGGGAAGGAGGAGGAGGAGGAGGAAGACAACCTTAATAAAGTAGCAATTATTTCCACAAGCTTTGATTTGGAAAACAGCTATGTTCAGGCTCCAGCAAGCCACTCATCTCCTCCTCCCAAAGTGCAGGGATTACAGTCTGAGTCATTGAGCCTGGCCTGGTGCTGTTTTTCTAATAGCTTGTTTCACTTCCTATCTTTTGTCACATTTTGATAATTCTCTCCATATTTAAAAAAATTTCACTATTGTTAAATCTGTTGTGGTGATCTGTAATCAGTGATGTTTGATTTTTACATTCTTAATTGCTTTGTGTGCAACAAATCATGCCATATGAAACTGAACTTAATTGATAAATGTATCTGCTCTGACTACTCCACTGACTGACTGTTTCCCATCTTTTGTTTGTTCTTCAGGTTTCTCTGTTCCCTGAGATACAACAATATTGAAATTAGGCCAATGAGTAACCTTATAATGGCCTCTAAGTTTTCAGGTAAAAGGAAGAGTTTCACATCCCTTATCTTAAATCAAAAGCTAGACACGATTAAGCTTAGTAAAAAACAAACAAACAAACAAACAAACATGTTCAAAGCCCAGTTAAGCCGAAAGCTAGACCATTTACAACAATGTTAGCAAAACTGTGAATGTCAAATAAAAGTTTTTGAGAAAATTAAAAGTGCTACTTCAAATGAACACAAGAATAATAAGAAAACCAGAACACCTTATTACTAACCGGGAGAAAATTTTAGCAGTCTACATAAAAAATCAAACCAAGGACAATATTCCCTTAGTCAAAGACTAAGCCATAGAAAGACCCTAACTCTTTTCAATTTTATGAAGCCCGAAAGAGGTGAGAAAGCTGCAGAAGAAAACTTGGAAGCTAGCAGATGCTGGCTCATGATGTTTAAGGAAAGAAGTTGTCTCCATAATATAAATGTGCGTGGTGAAACAAGTGTTGTAGAAACTTCAGCAAATCATCCAGAAGATCTAGCTAAGGTAATTGATGATGGTGGCTAAACTAATCAACAGATTTTCCATGTAAAAGAAATAGCCTTCTATTGGAAGAAAATGCCATCTAGAATGTTTATAGCCAGTGAGGAATAGTCAGTGTCTGGTATCAAATCTTCAAAGGATAGACTGTCTTGTTAGAAACTAATGTAGCTGGCGACAGATTGAAACCATTGTTCATTTACCATTCCAAAAATTATAGAACCCTTAAGAACTATGCTAACTTTACTCTGCCTGTGTTCTATAAATGAATGACAAAGTTTGTATGACAGCACGTGTTCATAACACCTTTTGTTGAATACTTTAAGCCTACCATTGAGAGCCCCTGCTCAGAAAAAAAGATTCCTGTCAAAATATTGCTGCTCTTGTGCAATGCACCTGGTGACTCAAGAGCTCTGATGGAGATGTACAAGGAAATTCAAGTTTTATTCCTGCTAATCCAATATCTATTCTGCAGCCCATGAGTAAAGTGATCATTTCAACTTTCAGGTCTTATAATTTAAGAAATACATTTTATAAGGCTACAGCTATCATAGACAGGGATTCCCTGATGGATCTGAAAATATTCTGGAAATGATTCATTTACCATTTTGAATGTCATTAAGAACATTATGATTTATGGGAGGAAGTCAAAATATAACATTAATGGGAGTTTGGAATGATTTGATTGCAACCCTTCTGGATGCCTTTGAGGTATGCAAGACTTCAGAAGAGAGAGTCATTGCAAAAGTGCAAGAAAACTGTAATTAAAAATGGAGCCTGAAGATGTGAATGAATTGTTGTCATCTCATAATAAGTTTTTCATGGGTGAAAAGTTGCTTATTATAGATGGACAATGATGGAAAATACTCCTAGTGAAGATACTGTGAACATTGTTAAAATGACAACAAAGAATTGACAACCTTATATAAACTTAATTGATAAAGTAGCCAGCAGAGTTGGAGAAGATTGACTCCAAATTTGAAAGTTTTACTGTGGGCAAAATGCTATCAAACAGCATTGCAAACTACAGAGAAGTATTTTGTGAAAAGAAGGGTCAATCAATGTAACAAACTTCATCATTGTCTTATTTGATGCAATTACCACAGCCAGCCCAGGCTTTAGCAACTACCACCCTGATCGGTCAGTAGTCATTAACACTGAGGAAAGATCCTCCACCAGCAGAAAAGTTAGGACTCACTAAAAACTCAGCTGATTGTTAACATTTTTTAGCAACAAAGTATTTTTAAATTCAGGTATATGCATTTTTTTAGACATAATGCTATTGCCTACTGAATAGACTATGGTACAGTATAAATAAAGCTTTATATGCACTAGAAAACCAAAAAATTGTGTGACTTGCCTCATGGAGACTGGCTTTATTGTGGCTTCTGGATCAAAGCATTTGCTATCCCTGAAGTTTGCCTGTATTTTGCATAAGTAAAGTATCAATACCAAGAAGTTGACATTATTGCAAGCCTATAATTTATTCAGAATTTACTACTTTTATATGATTTCATTTGCGTGTGTGTATATATGTAATTTTATACAATTTTATTACATGCAAATTCAAATAACTACCACTCTATAAGTCCCCTTTTTTGATGTTTGGTGTGCATCTTTTAAAAAAAATATATATATATTTTATTTTAAAGATGTAGGGCACAATTCAGGATTAGGTATTGAAGGAGACATCATACAGGTAAAGTTTGGACCTCCACTTGGTACCCTTATTGAAGCTGTTTCCTCACTGCCCAGCAGTATCCCCCTGCTGCCAATCCTTTTCCTATAGTATTATGGCAAATGTCCAGTGAGAACATGTGATACTCTGTTCTTTGTTTCTGTGATAGATCACTGAATATTTTTGATTCTAAAGCCATCCAAGGTGCTGCAAAGTCTTTATGTTTTTCCTTTTTTATGGCTGTGTAATATTGCATTGTGTATATGTAATACTGATTTCACATTCTAGAAAGTAATTTCTGCGAATTATTTTGTTATTTAAAATGCAGGATAAATAATTAAATTTTACTTATCACTTTCATTTTAATAAGTTTGTTTAATAAGGGAGCGTTTGAACTTATATTGAGCACACAGTACATGCAAATTTTAGTACTTGATGTGTATGTCTCATTTCTCTATGTTTGTGTGTGTACATAGAAGGAATTCTGTTATGTTCAATAGTTCTTCAATGTAATTAAGACCATGCATATATACCTAGCAGTAGAAAATCATTCAAGTTCCTTTTACCTTTGACTATTCTTGTCCTAGAGTTTAAAAAACCCTGCATAATTTAAAATTAAGTAGCCAGCTTCTAACTAGTCATGAAATTTCACTCATGAAACATTTCCAAGAGTTGACTTTATGTGTCTTTCTTTGGCCTTTTCTAAGGAGTAGAGATGACTACCTCATAGTTCAAATCCAGTGAAGAAGTATTTGCTGTGGTACAGATGTTGACTTTATTTCTTTTTTTTCTTTTTTGAGTTGGAGTCTCACTCTGTTGCCCAGACTGGAGTGCAGTGGCCGCTTTCGTCCACCGCAGCCTCGACCTGCTGGGCTCTGGCGATCCTGCCACCTCAGCCTTCCAAGTAACTGGAATTGCAGGCATGTGCTACCACGCCCAGCTGATTTTTTAAATTTATTGTAGAGATGAGGTCTCGCTGCCCAGGCGGGTCTTGAACCCGCGGGCTCAGGCAATTCACTCACCTCAGCCTCCCAAAGGTGCGGGATTACAGGCTGAGCCACCGAGCCCAGCATCATTTCTTATTTCACACACTTTTAATCTAAGTTATCTAGTGTCTTTGTAGTTATAGTTTAGGTTTTGGAAACTGTTGTGTTGGTTCTTACAAATATGATATTGTTTTACAGTTTTAATTTTAACTGAAAGTTACAAATTCACACATGAGTATTGACCAGAGACATTACACAAGAAAATTTTCTCCTTTTGCATTTGTGGCCAATTAAAAGGATAAAGACAACTGCTTCCTATAAACATAAACAAACAGATAAACAAACAATAAAACCAAAGAAGCAAACAACCTGCAAGTGGTTCCGGAATATCTCACTCAGACTCAAAAGGAAACTAAACAATGTGCAAGTTATGAATATATGTAGACATTTCTTGGCACTTGACACTGCCCTGTAACTCTCTTACAAAGTGAAATGTCTGCATAGGAGTGTTTAAATGATGGTGACATAATTGGTACTATATATTTTAACTAATAAATTATTAGGTACCTAATTTTATCTAGTAATACCTAATAAAATTTTACTTAATAAAACATTGACATCCTCCTAAATTGTTTAGAACAGGGAGAAATTTATAAGGCCAGAGTGGAAAAAACATACCTTGTTTCAAAATTGTTTAATTTCAGCCCTTACTGTGCATCTTTCCTAACTAAATAATAGGTTAGTGTTTCACATGGGAATTAGTACAATGTATAAGAATCTCACGAAAGTGTTGCAAAGAGCTCAGCTGTAACTGTGGCTTGTCAACTCCTATGTAGCTGAAAACAGTTTCTCTGTGGTGAGCTGGTGGGTAGCTCTTCGGGGTCTAAAATAGCAAACAAATTGAACAGGTTGGGGACTTTTTCAAGTCCCCAAACAAAATAGTGTCACTAAGTATCAGTGAAGTGAAACTGAGCCTTTTTCTTGGTCTTTAGACAAAAATGTCTACACTCCCAAGCTCTATGGTTAGTATCTGCTGATGGAATTTAGGCATAAAGAAAAAAAAAAAAAAAAGAGAAGTAAAAGGGTTCCCTGAATAAGAATGGTAAGACACATAAATACCCAAACAGGACATGAAGAATCAGATCAATAAAATTCTGTCATTCTAACCAACTCACCTTTTAACTTTTGTGACTAAACTTTTACTCAGTGAGAGTTAAAACAATTTACTCATTGCCAAGTCTACTTGTAGCCTAAAATAAATCTGAGAAAAAACATTCATGTAAAAAAGAAAATGTTGACAGCAGATGGACGGTCCTTTTTAAATTTTATAATTCATTTGACTTGTTTAAAGTTAGTTTCTATGGAAAGAAAATAATTCTACCTTACTTTTTCCTTTTATTATTTGTATCTGTGTGGGCGTGTGGAGGGTGGGTGGGTGGGGGGGGATAAGAAATCTTTGACCAGAAAGATGTAAGTGCAAAATAAACATTATAATTTGATTGTTACAAAGAGTATTTATTTTCCACTATATGGAGCTTTCATGTTTATAATAATCCAGATAGACACCCAGGGGTAGAATGATGTAAATAAATGTTATCTCTTAAGATCTCTGTCTAATGAAAAAGTTAGAGGACTACAGCCCAATTTATTAATATAAAAGAGATACATGTAACATGCTCATACTCAGAGACAGTGAAGTTAGATACCTTAAAGTCAACTTTATGATACATAAATTATATCTCGATGGAGAAAAACTTTCATTGTCATACTAAGTTTTATTTTAGCCTTTTATCATAGCATAGTCAAAAAACTGATACTCTAAATAATAAGTGTTATAATTTACTGAAGATTTTTTACTGGTTATGGAACCCTTCAGAGTCCTGAAAACTGAAAAGAAACAGAAATGGCCAATATCCTATTTACTTTCTCTCAAGTCCTTTAAACATAGTTGATTCTCTAACTCTTTTCATGATTGACATGAAACAAAAGTCAGTGTTGAATGTTGTTATTCCACTAAGGAAAAAAAAATGTAAGAAAGTTCATCAACTATGGGGAGGCCTCCTAGAGAAATATATCTTTGCAATTTACTTGGTCAATTCTTAAAATAATATGCTACATATTTTAAACTGCTATTAATTTATTCAAATGATTGTGTACTTTTCCCCTTTAATGCTCTATAAGAAGAGAATATTTTCCTTATATTAAAATTATAAGGTTTTCATAGACACAATAAGAGAGACCTTCAATGGAAAAGTAAGGTTGATACTAGAATGGATTAAAATAAATATTTTTAAAATAGTCACTTTAAAATGATCTCTTATAATTATATTACTGAGATGTTTTCCCAACTATTATGGTAACAAGCATCAACACTTTATTGTTTTGAAAATACTTCAGGCTAAAAGTAATTTATTTATATAAGAAATGATCACTGGGTATTTATTAAATGTCAGACACTTTTCTGGATGCTATAGATATAGCATCCCCAAAACAAACAAAAATACTTGGTTTGTAGTATTTTAGTTCTACTACAGGAGTCTGACAATAAGAACACATGTGCAGGAGAGTGTATCAGATAGACAAACATAAAACAAAAAAGGGGAATTGGAAAAGCTAAGACTAGTGTAAATTGTGATAATAAAATGTCGAAATCTGATAGTAAAAAGATGCCACTTTGAAAAAGATAACTGGGCAAAGACACAAAAAGGAGTAAATGGACAAGTAACTCAGTCTTAGAAGAAATACTGGAAATTATAGCATCACATCTGAAGGAAAGTATTTGGTATTAATTTTGTTATTTTTCATTTTGTAATAGACTTCAGACTGTTACAAAGAATATATCATTCAATCTTAGAAGTGCATCTTATACTAGATCTAGATTGATATAGACAAAATGGCCAATATTCATCAATAATTCTTAGATATATTTAAATATACAAAAATATATATTTTAAAAATGTATGTTATTGTTGATAAAATTTGTATATCTTCATCTTATGGTAGGTCTCTGGACATTATGACTTTCTCACCCAGGATTTCTTGTAGTGGTTATAAAGGAATGTTTTCAATCAATTCTGCAAAGCTTCATTGCCAGTTTCTATCTAAGGCACCACTAATGCTAATGATAAAAGTTCACAACTGGCATCATGAGAATGTGGAGAACTACATTTTTCTATAGAAAAGATATCTCATTAGTGCAGAATATGTAATATGGCCTATATTTGCTAAATAAATTATTGAAATAAATACTTTTGATATTTTACATTCTTAATGAACCATGGAATAGAAAGGACATTCTCATTATTTGTGTAACATATTTTTTTTGGCAATTTGTCAGTGAGAAGTATGATTGTTAAGTAAAAAAAGTTTTCTAAGTAATTTGTAATAACAATTATATTTATGGAAGTAATAAATGTCAACAAATACTTGTTGACCATTGTGCACCACATGTTAAAGTATTTTATAAATAATGATTCACATTATTTCTCTCAGTGAGAAACTGGAGCTAGATTTTCAGGAGGACAGTTCATTGAACTTGTTGCTCTGAGTCATAAAAAACTTGCTAATGAAGACCTGATGAAATTGGAGGCTCAGAGACTGGACAAAGAGAGACAAGAGGAAAAAGAAGTAATTGAGGAACTTAAGAGATTCATAATGCAAGAAATTTCAATAAGAATTTATTTATTTGAAGAGATACTGTAAGTTTTTGAGGCAAAGGACACAAACCTAGAATGCTACACTTGTAACAGCTGTTGAAAATGTGATCCAGTGCTACCATGTCATCTACGATGAAAAATGAAAGGCTACTATGTAGACACAACTGAAATTCTTTTCCAGTGTTGAAAGGATTGATTAGCAAGGAACCAGAATCTGTGACGTCAACATCAAACATGAGTGAAATTGCAGTTTGCCCTCCGTTATTGCTGATGATCCTTCAGCTCAACCATCTCCAACCTCCTCTACCTCCAATAGTCAGTAGCTGTTCTTGCCTGTTTACTTGATGCCAGCCCCTGTAGTCCAACTGTTGCACTGTATTGTACTACTGTGTTATTCAAAGTACTGTACTAAAAGATTATCAGAGAGACCTCCATAAACCTAAGTTATGTTTTGGAAGGTGGGTCCCTTGTAGCACACACTTTTCCAGCTAGGTAAGGGTCTTAAGAACCCGTCAGCATTAATGTACCAGCTAGCGTTGCTGTGAGAGGCTGTGTTTTAGAAGAAACATTCCAAGTTGTGTCAAACGGGTGACTGGTTCTTCCACCTTGGCAATGCACTTGCATATACCGCACTGAGTGTTGAGCAATTTTTGATGAAAAATGGCATGATCCCTGTGTCCCACCCTCCCTATTCACCTAATTTCTCCCGGAGTGGTTTTTTGTTTGTTTGTTTTCCCAGATGAATAAAATCCTCAAAGAGAAATATTTTACCTATGTGGTAGAGGTGAAACAGGAAAGATAAAAAATACTAAAATGCATCTCAAATGATGAGTTCAAAAACTGTTTTGGGCTGTGGGAAAAGTGTCTTGATAGGTTTATTGTATCAAACAAAGAGTACTTTTAAGGTGACTGAAGTTAAAATGTGAATAATAAATACAAATTTTTTAAGGCGGGCTTGGTGGCTCAGCCTGTAATCCCGCGCCTTTGGGAGGCTGAGGTAAGTGGATTGCCTCAGCCCGCGGGTTCGAGACCCGCCTGGGCAACAAGACCTCATCTCTACAATAAATCAAAAAATCAGACGGGCATGATAGCGCGCGCCTGTAATTCCGGCTACTTGGAAGACTGAGGTGGAAGGATTGCCAGAGCCCAGCAGGTCGAGGCTGCGGTGGCCGGCAGCGGCCACTGCACTCCAGTCTGGGCAACAGAGTGAGACTCCAACTCAAAAACAAACAAACAAACAAACAACAAAGTTTTTAATAAATAAATTTCATGTTTGAGTCACTCTCATGAAAATGTTTTTGCTTTTTTGAGTTTGTTGTTTTTATGCATTATTTGTGTGAAAAGTATTATAAACCTATTACACTACAGTACTATATAATCAATTTTGTTAGTTGGGTAACTAGGTTAACTTTGTTGAATTTACAAACATATTCTCAGAATGAAATTCATTGGCATGAAGGGAACTCACTGTACATGTGATTCCTGTGAAGTGAGAAATAGGTAATAGTTCAGTCTCATATCAGAAACTAAAAAAAACCCAAATTTTAACATTTTCTCTTCTTATCCTTTTAAACTAAAATATAATATGCATATTAAAATAATAAAAGCACAAAATTTGATAGTTTATCGAAGGCAACACACATACAACTACCATGCATATCAAGAAATAGAACATTCTCAGCACTCTCAAAAGCTCTCTTCATGTGATCCTCCAATTACTACCAGTTACTTTTTCCAGATTATTAGCACCATGTTGACTTCTGCTTTATAGTTACATTTGCAAGTTTTTTTGAATTTATGTATAATAGTTATAACAATATATCATAAACTCTTTTGTGTCAAACTTCATCTAAGAATATCAATTGCATTGACATTGACTGCTGGATCCAAAACATTGTAACTGGTGGATAAGACATACAGTAGATTCCCAATTTGGATATTGGAGTGAGGTCTACTTTACTCAAAACAAAACAAAACAAAAGTATAGCAAAAATTAACTTAAAAATATTTAGAGGTATTGAACTTCTAGAAGGATGCACTTTGACAAACTGGTGAATTCTTTCAATACATTTTTGTGTTTTTTAAAATTTTGTTTTTTCCTAAACTTTATCTTTCTGAATGAGTCTGCCACTAATTTACACGTGCAAGTTAACTTTAAAAGACAGTAATTGAGAATAAATAAGAGTGAAAACACATATTTACATGTGTTGTGTTGAGAAGTCTTCAAATCCAGATTAATAAAAGATACCTTAATAAAGTAGCAATGATTTCCACAAGCTTTGATTTGGAAAGCAGCTACGCTCAGCACTATAATAATGACGTTGCACTAACAAACCTTGATTTGGAAACAGTACATCCACCATCTCTGATTTTGCTATCTCTGAGATGGAGTCAATTTTTGTTAATTAGTATAAAGAATTTGACATTAATGAGAGAACCAACAAAGTAACTAAGATGAAAGAAGGAAAGAAAAATGAAAATAGTTGGTGCTATAACCAAGGGAATACAAATACTGTCTACTATTAAAATCTGTTTTCTTCTTTTTATTTGCAAATGAATATGTAATGACTAAAGGTTACCAAATTAGTATAGAAATATCCTTTGTCCCTCCACTTTATTCCTCCAATGGTAATACAGATACATTGTATTTTATTGTACTTTCCTTCTTTGTGTTTCACAATCTGTTTTTTGTTTGTTTTTACAAATTTAAGGTTTGTTGTTAATCTATTGGTGCTGTTTTTCTAACAGTTTGTTCTCATATCCTATCTTTTTGCCACATTTTGAAAATTATTTCAATATTTAAAATTTTTTCACAATTGTTAAATCGGTTATAGTGATCTGTGATCAGTTATGCTTGAAATTATTACTGTAATTGTTTTATGGTGCAACAAACCAGACCATTTAAAACAGTGAATTGAATTGATAAATGTATTTGTTCTGACTGCTCATCAACGAATTGTTTCCCATCTTTCTTTGGTTTCTCGGGCATCCGTATTCTCTGAGGTACAACATTATTGAAATTAGGCCAGTTGAGAACTCTATAATGGCCTCTAAACATTCAAGTAAAAAGAAAAAAATATTTTGTGAAAACAAGTGTCAATCAATGTAGCAAAACTTTATTATTGTCTTATTTGAAGAAATTGCTACAGACATCTCAGGCTTTAGCAACTACCACCATGATCAGTCAGCAATTATCAACATTGAGGTAAGACCCTCCATCAGCAGAAAAATTAGGTCTCACTAAAATCTCAGCTGATTATTAGCATATTTTATGAATAAAGTATTTTATTTATTTACCTATTTATTTCATCTTCATTTTAGTATAAAGTCAGGATTAGAAGCATAAGCAATATAGGTGCAAGTGAAGTTTGTGCCTCCAACTGGTCCTCATTTCTCCTGATTTAGGTTCAGGTATCCTTCGAGTTGTTACATGGACCCCCCTTCCTTCCTTCCCTGGCAGTGTCCTGTAACTGCTGATCTCTCTCTTGGACTTTTGTGATTAATGCCTAGGTTCCACTTATGAGTGAGAACATATGCTATTCAATTCTTTGTTTCTGGGATAGATCACTAAGAATGATTTTCTCCAACTCCATTTAATTTGCTGTGAAGTCCGTGATTTTGTCCTTCTTTATGGCTGCATAATATTTCATCATGTATATATACCCCGATTTCTGTATCCAATCTACATTTGATGGGCATAAGGGTTGGTTGCATGCTTTTGATATTGTGAAGAGTGTGGCAATAAACATGTGTGTCCAGGTGTCTTTTTTTGGAGAATGATTTGTGTTTCTTTGAGTATATTTCAAAAAGGGGAATTCTGGATCATATGGAAGGACAAGTTCTAGTTGCTTTAGATGTCATCACACTATTTACAATTGAAGTTGGACTAGTTAGCTCTCCCACCAACAGTATAGAAGCATACACAATAAATTATTTTTAAATTAAGGTATGTACATTTTTCTAGATATAATGCCATTGTAAACTGAATACACTAAAGTAAAGAAATAAAATTTTTATATGCACTGAAAATTCAAAAATTGTGTAACTTGTTTTATGGAAACAGTGGCTTTATTATGGTTTCTGGAATAAAGCTTTCGATATCTCTGAAATATGCCTGCATTTTACACAAGTAGAGTATCAGCATCAAGAAGTTGACATTGTAACAATCCATATAACTTATTCAGATTTTATTGCTTCTATATACATACATTGGCTTGCATGTCTGTAATTGTAGGCAACTTTATTACATGTAAATTCATGCAACCACCACTCTCTAACTTCTGATTTTATATTCTAGAAAGTAATGTTTTATTTTGTTATTAAAGAAATGGCAAGATTTTAAAAAGTTTACTTAACTTACCACTTTCATTTTTTAAAGTTTGTTTAATAAATGAGAATATTAACTTTTATTGAACACACATTACATGTGAATTCTAGTGCTTGATTTATATGACTTTATTTCTATGTGTGTGCACATGTAAGAAATTGTTACATCCATTAGTTTCTTTAATGTAAAAATGAGATCATGCAAACATGCCTAGGAGTAGAAAATCATTCAAGTTCCTTTCCTCTTACTTCTGAATATACTTTTCCTAGAGTTGAAAAGATTCTGACCTCTTTTAAAATTAAGTAGTCAGCTTCTACCGGTCATTCATTTCATGCGTGGAGCTTTTCTAATCCTTCACTTCATGAATCTTGCTCTGGTCTTTTCTAAGGAGTGAAAATGACCATCTCATAGCTCAAATTCAAGTGAGGGAGCACTTCCTATGATAGGGATGTTGATTTCCAGTTCTTATTTACCATACCATTTTAATCTAAGTTATCCTGTCTCTTTGTAGTTATAGTTTTGGCTTTGGAGACTGCCATGTTGGGTCTTACAAATATGGTATCATTTTACAGTTTTAGTTTTAACCAAAAACTACAAATTCACTCACGAGTGTTGACCAGAGACATTACACAATAAAATGTTCCCTTTTTGCATCTGTGGCAAGTTCAAATATCAAATATAAATGCTTCCTATCAACAGAAATAAACAGATAAACGAACAATAAAGCCAAAGCAACAGACAACCTAGTATGGTTCAGGAATGTATCATTCAGACTCAAAAAGAAACAAAATAATGCGTAAATTATGACTATATGTAGACATTTCTTGACATTTCACATTGCCCAATAACTATTTTTTAAATGAAAATTCTACACAATGAAATGTCCAAATAATGGTGACATAAATTTAATAGAACATTGTCATTTTCCTTGATTATTTAGTATAGGGAGAAACTTATAAAGCCACAGTGGAGAAAACATACCTTTTTTTCAAAATTTCTTAATTTCAGTTCCTAATGTGCATCTTTCCTAAATAATAGGTGTGTGTATCACATGGGACTTAGTACAAGGTGTAAGAACCTCATGGAAGACTTGCCAAGAGCTGAGCTGCAACTGTGGCTTGTCAACTTCTGTGTAGCTGGAAACAGTTCCTCTGTGGTGACCTGGTGGGTGGCATTTTGGGTTTTTCTTCTAAAATAGCAAAACAAAGTCAACAGATTAGTAACTTCTTGAAGTCCCAAGCTCAAATAGTGTCACTAAGTATCAGTGAAGTGAAACTGAGCTTCTTTTTTGACATTTAGACAAAAAAGTCTATACAGTCAAGCTCTACAGTCAGTATCTGCTCATAGAATTTGGGAATAAGAAAAGAAAAAAAAAGAGAGAGAGAGAGAGGGACAGGAAAAGTAAAAGGAATACCTAACGAAGAATAGTAAGACACATAAATACCCAAGCAGAAGATGAAGATGAAGAATCAAATCAGTAAAATTCTGTCAGTCTAACCAACTTATCTTTTAACTCTTTTACTCACTGAGTGCTAAACAATGTACTCATTACTAAGTTCCACTAGTAGCCTAAAATAAATCTGAGATAAATATTCATAAAAAAGAGAATACTGGCACAAAGTGGATGGTCCTTTTTAAATTTGTAATTTGTACTTGTTTGAAGTTAATTTTTGGATTAGGAAATAATCTAACTTACTTCTTTTAGTGTGTGTGTGTGTGTGTGTGTGTGTGTGTGTGTGGAGGGGGGTGGGTAGAGATGAGAAATCTTTCACCAGAAAGATGTAAATGCAAAGTAAGCATTATAATTTGATTGTAGCAATGAAAGGATATTGATTATTCACCATATATGACCATCATGTTTATTATAATCTAGGTAGACACTAAGGGGTAGAATGATATGAATAAATGTTATCTCTTATTTTAAGATCTCTGTCTAATGAAAAGTTTAGAGGATTGCAGACCAATTTATTAATAACATAAAAGAGACACATACAACATGCTCACACTCAGAGATAGTAAAGTCAGGTACAGTAACTTAGCTTCATGAGACACAAATTATACCTCGGTTGAGAAAAACTTCATCATACTAAGGAATTTTATTTTAGCCTATTATCTTAGGATAGTCAAAAACTCATATTCTCAATACTGCCTGTTATAATTTACACGTAATCTTTTTCCTGGTTATATAAACTTTCAGAGTCCTGAAAACTGAAAAAATAAACAGAAATAACCAATGCCCTATTTACTTTCTCTCAGGTCCTTTAAATGTAGTTGATTCTCTTATGTTCCTCATGATTGACATGAAAGGTAAGTGAATGCTGAGTGTTGTTATTCCACCAAGAAAAAAAATGTAAGAATGTTTATCAACACAAGGAGGCATCCAGGAGAAATATCACATTTTGCAATTTTATTTCTCACGTATTTGCAATGATATGCTGAATATTTTTCTACCACTTTTAATGCATTTGAATTGTTTTTTACTTTTCCTCATTTACACTCTATAAAGAATGGCATATTTTTCCGTATATTGAAATTATAAGATTTTCCTAGAAACAAAGAAGAGAGAGCTTTGATAGTAAAGCAAGGTTGATATTAGAATGAATTAAAATCAATATTTTAAAAATAGTCACCTTTGAAAAGATCTTTTATAATTGGATGATTAGATATTTTCCTATCTATTACGGTAACAGGCATCAATACTTATTATTTTGAAAATACTTTAGGCTACAGTCATTAAATGACAGACACTCTTCTGCATGCTATAGATACAGCAACCCACAAAAGAAACAAAAATACTTGTTTTGTAGTATTTTAACTCCATTACTGAAGTCCGAAAATAAGAACACGTGTAGGAGTGTTTATCAGGTGGAGAAATATGGCACAAAAAAGGGAGATTGGAAAAGCTGGGACTGGTGTAAAGTGATAATAAAATCTTAAATCTTATAGTATGTAAGGCCTCACCATGAAAAAGATAACTGAGCAAAGGCATAAAAATGAATAAATGAACAAGTTAATCAGCTGTAGAGGAAATACTGGACACTATAACATCACATCTGAGGGAAGTATCCCGTATTAACATAGTTTTTTTTTTTGAATAGACGTCCAAATGTTACAAAGAAATATATAATATGATTAAAAGTGCATCCTTATACTAAATCTAGCTATATCAAGAAGAATGGCCATAATTTATCAATTCTTATATATATTTAAATTTTTAAAAATACACATTTTGAAAACGTATATTATTGTTGACAAAATGTATATATCTTCACCTGAAAATAGGTCTCTGGATATTATGACTTTCTCACACATGATCTCTTGTGGTACTTACTGAAGGAATGTTTCCAATCACTTCTGCTATCTAAATTTTTATTGCCAATTTCTAAGGCACCACTAATACTGATGATAAAAATTCACAGCTGACATCATGAGAATGTTGAGAACTATATCTTTCCATAGAAAAGACATTTTCCATTACTGTGAAAAAGGCCAATGTGTCCTATGTTTGCTAAAGAAACTATTGGAATAAATGCTTCTGATATTGTACATGCTTATTGCACCACTGAAATGAAAGACAAACACCCTCAATTTTTGTATACATTTTTTGTAATTTATCAGTGAGAAGCATGAATGTTAAGTAAAATAGTTTCAGAGTAATTATTAACACATACATATGTATGTGTTAATAAATACCAAAACATACTTGTGCAACATGTATTATTAAAGTATTTTAAAAACAAGATCTCATATAATACCCGTACTAATCTCATACATTTCTTGTCATTCTCCCATGATTTTTTAATTTCAAACATGTACCATACACAGCATATTCATGTTTAATTAGTTACTATCTCTCCAAGATTTTTAATCATCAAAAAAACCCGATGAGGTTTATTATAAGACAAAACTTTATGTAAAGTCATGGCAGGCCCAGCATCTGAAACAAACATACACACACACACAAAATAAGCTCAGATTTAAAAATGCTACATCCACTGTTGTATGACAGAATTGATTTTCCATTCATAGAATTCCATATGTATAAAACAGTAGAGAAGTAAGAAAAACACACACACATACTATTGAACTTGCTTCTATGCTGTTATTTATCTGACAGGCCTGACAGAAAATGTAACTTGCAGGGAGAGATTTTAGCTGCCTTGTTTACTTCTGTATCTGTAGTTCCTATAACAATGTCTAACCATTGCATATTTTTGAAATAGTTATCTTTTTCATGAGTGAATAAGATATATAAATGGAGTTCGAAAATGAGTAGGTTTGTTAGAATTCGGTGACAAATTCACTGAAGTTAGAATCAGCACAACTTTGTCACTAGTGTGAAGATACAGCATAAGTGGAGTAATTTAATGAGAATCGGGCACACAGAGAATCTGGAAAATAGTGGCATAAAGAGAAACAAAGTGATGATTCAAATACAGACTATTAAGCACTCAAAACTAGCATGACCTTCCTTGTTCACTGTTTTGGTCAGACCTCAGTCATCAGATCAGTACATAATGTGTGTAAACTGTGTGGCTGACACATCGTAGCGTAAGGTACAGAGTATTTCCAACCGCTGAGTTGCTGCTGGCTGAAATATAAGCTAACGCCTATGCTAGTTTTGCTGTGACCATTCGATACAGAGGATTAACTGACTGGGTAATGGCCAGAGGAAATAGCATGTATGAAGAAAATAAGATACTGCTGCAAATGGTAGTGGGAGTTGAAGCAGTGTACCTGGACACAGAGCAGGAGACAAAGCTGAAGGAAAACAGAATGAGACCAGAACTGATGTTTATACTCATGCACACAGCTGATCACTATCACTGAACCAGAATTAGTTTTGCTATTCTGGCAAAAGTGACCAAGGAAACAACACCAAACTCAGAACCATGATGATATTTGCCTATTAAAGGTTGAAAAAAGTTAAACACAAAGAAAAACATTATGAGGATCATAAAATATTGACTGAACTATAAATATTAAGCTCATATTTTTTAATGATATTTTTACCTGGAATTTTCTTTTGACAGAGGACTTAGAGATAATATATTTTGTAGGTGAAAATGAGGAACAAAGACAAAAGAAAAAACTCATGATGCCATAAAGATGTCACTTAATATTGTGCAAAAAATTATCATAGAATTTGTGGACACAAGAAGGACTTTAAAAAAATTTTATTTTAGATTCAGGGGTTACAAGTGCATGTTTGCTACTTGGGTATGCTGTATAATACTGGACACGTAAAGAAGAGGATTGTTTGGCCTCATGTTACTCCTGAAACCTTATTATGAAGAACAGGAATGGCAATAGAAAGTTATCAAGACAGACATAAAGACAATTCATATGGAAGGAAAAGAAAGCTAGAATAGAGCAAAAATAATTACAGGAGTAGAGGTGACTCAAACAGCCATGATTTTGCAGATGTTTATAAAAGAGACAACCCAATCTTATCAGTAGCAAGACTCTGCACCTAAGTGTCAGTTTTAGCAAGAATACACTCTAAAAGTAAGAACTTATTTTATAATTAACAGTAAAGTACATTTGAAAATGAGGAAATGGCATGCAAATCCAAGTTAATATGTGACATTGCTAGCATGGTACACTTGAATCTTCAATAGAGTCAGTAAATGAAGAAAAATTTAGCAGAAATAGATCAGAAATCATTTTTTATATAAGATGTTTTCCCAATTTTTAAAAAGTTTTAAACTGAAAATTTAGTGATGCATAAGAAATGAGTAGACGTCTCAATTTCTTCTCTAATATCCATGAGAAGAAATTTATTTACAGGTTCATAAGTTTTTATTTTAAAATATAGATGCATAAACATATATGAATTAACAGTCTCAGAAGAATGTGATGATTCATCCTATCCCCAGGGGAATTAATATTTCTACAGCAAAATGTATAAAACAAAAACTGTAAATAGCTTAGTTCAGGTTTTGAAACCAAACTCATGAAAACATTTTATTTATAGATATTTGATTTTTGCATCGTAGATACAAAATTACATCTCTCATGTCAGTATATGAATTAAAATATACTTCATTTCTTTCTTCAAAATATTTTTCTCTCCTCATTGAATTCTTCCACATGTGGTCTTAAATTGATAGTTTATCTGATTGAGAGATACTACATACATGATGTAGTAAAGGGACTGTCATGCAGATTTGACAAGGTAAGTTAACAGACAATTTTGTTAAGCGATATTACTTCTGATTGAGTGGGAGAAGCATTTTTCTCCAAATAGTGTGATTTTAGGTCTTGGTGGATTTGATTTCCTCTGTGCCAATCATTTGCCTCCATGTCCTCCTGGTTTTGCTCGCCCTGCTTGTATCTCAAGGTGCTGACTCCCGCATCAGATATTTCACTGTTTCTGTGGTCAATAGCTTCAGTTAGGTTCAGTCAGTGGGAGCCAGTGGGTTGGGATGTGGAAGGTGAGAAGAGGGAAGCAGCCTAGTGTTTTTCTTTCCTCAGTCTGCTTCAGGATTTATCTCTTTCACTGGCCATACAAGCTATGTGCTTCTTTATTTTAAAAAAAAAGTATTTTATTGTGATTAGAACACAACATGAGATCTACCCTCTTGATAGATTTTTATGTGTGCAATACAATATTGTTAACTGTAGGTACAATGAGGTACAGCAGACCTCTATAACGTCCATGAGCTAGACTATTTTAGATATCTTGTTTATGTGGACTCGTAGTATTTGTCCTTCCTTCATGTTGTGTGGTTTTTAGCTTCTCCAAACAGCAACTGTCTCCCTTTCCCAGCTCCCAAAATGCACCATCCACTGTGGTTCCAGTGCCCATCAAGAGTTCTTGTGAGCCTGGCTCGGTGGCTCAGCCTGTAACCCCGCGCCTTTGGGAGGCTGAGATGAGTGGATTGCCTGAGCCCGAGGGTTCGAGACCCGCCTGGGCAGCGAGACCTCATCTCTACAATAAATCAAAAAATCAGCCGGGCGTGGTAGGGCATGCCTGTAATTCCGGCTACTCGGAAGGCTGAGGCGGAATGATCGCTGGAGCCCAGTAGGTCAAGGGTGCGGTGGCCGAGAGCGGCCACTGCACTCCAGTCTGGGCGACAGAGTGAGACTCCAACTCAAAAAAAAAAAAAAAAAAAGAGTTCTTGTGAATCTACCTGCTCCAGTGGTGCCTCTAGCTCTGAGCATGGTGCCAGCTTTCTGTTTTTTCTTATCTTTGAATTGTATTCTTTCTCCTGCTTAACTTCTAAGATTCTAAAACTGTTTTGTAAATACCTTCCAGTATTAGCTGCCCCCCTTAACCCATGTAATGACCTGGTGTGTAATTTGTTTTCTTTTCTGTACATTCAGCAATACATAAACCTACATTAAACAGAATAATAAAAAAAAAGTACCACACTCTGTTTTCCTGACAACTTTTATCTTTATTTTCTACCCTACTTCCTCTCAGTCGTTCACTTGTAATTTACAAAAGACAGTGTTAACCAAATGAAAACACAACTCACAGACTGAGAGAATATGTTTTCAAAGGACATATCTGCTTAAGGATTTGACTGCAAAATATACAAATTGTGCTTGGAACTAAACATTATGAAAAAGATTAAATAAGCAAAAAAATGCTAACTGACTCCTCATCATATAAAATATACAGAAAACAAATATATAAATGAAACATCATATATCATTGGGAAATTGCAAATTAAATCAATATTGAGATGTCTTTACACACCAGCTAGAATGGGTAAAATATTTTATTTTATTAACTCATTTTGTGGAACCAGTAGCACCCAAAATGAGAAGAGGACACAACAGAAAAATAAGATTACAGGCCAATATTCTTGATGAACGCAAACATAAAATTTTCAATAAAATACTAGCAAACAGCCAATCCTTTTCTTATAGTATTGCAGTGGAGAAGGGGGTGCACCTCATCAACAAAGATACCTGCACAGTGAATATTTATATACCTAACTCTGAAATGTACACCATAATTTTAAAATAAAAAAATTTAAAGTTAAAAAAACTAGTAAAATGAATTCAATAATTCACCATGACCAAATGGAGGTTCTTCCAGGATTCAAGAATGGTTGAACATATACAAATCTGTAAATTTGATTCACCACATAAGCATAACTAAATACAAAAACTATATGATCACCTCAAGTGATGCAAAGAAGGCATTCAATAAAATTCAAAATATCATTATGATAAAAAACCTTCAACAAACGAGGCATTGAAGGAATATATCTTAGAATAATAACAGCCATATGACAAACCAATAGCCTATATCATACTTTATAGAGAAAAGTTGAAAATATTCCACCTGAGAACTGAACCAAGACAGGGTGCCTACCTAGAAAGCCCTCAAGACTTCTTCAAAAGGCTTCTAGACCTAATAAAAGACATCAAGTCTCAACATACAAAATCAATGTGAAAACATCGGTGCCATTTCTGCACACAAATAACACTCAAGCCAAGACACAAATCAAGGGCTCAATCCCATCTGTAATAGCCACAAAAAATTAAAAATACCTGGGAATACAATTAACTAAGTAGGTGAAAGGTCTCTACAAGGAAAACTACAAATCACGGAGAGAAGAAATTGTAGACAAGAGAAACACATAGAAGAATATCCGATGTTCATGAATTTCAAAAGTCAATATTGTTAATATAACTATACTGCTCAGAGCAATCTACAGATTTAATACAGTCCATGTCAAAATATCAACGTCATTTTTCACAGAAAGAAAAAAAATTAAAAGTTTATGTAGAACCAAAAAGGAGCCCAAATAGCCAGAGAAATTCTTAGTAAAAAAAAGAATAGATGCAGAGGCATTACACTACCTGACTTCAAATTATGCTGCAAGATTATATTAACTAAAACAGCATAGCCATATAGATAAATGGAATAGAATAGAGAATCCAGAAATAAAATCACAAACTTACAACCAACTGATCTTTGACAAAGCTGGCAAAAATAAACAATATGAAGAATCTACAATGAACTCAAACGACTCAACGTGAAGATAACAATCATATCAAAAAGTGGACAAAGGAAATGAATAGCCAATTCTCAAAAAACACATACACATGGCCATCAAAAGTGAAAAATGCTCAACATCACTAATCATCAGACAAGTGAAAATTAAAACCATAACAAAATATGATCATAATGGCTTATATCAGCATAATGGCTATTATTAAAAAGTCAGAGAAAAACAGTTGTTGGCATGGTTTCAGAGAAAAGGGAACACTCATTCATTATTGGAGGAATTGTCAACTGTTCAACCTCTATTGAAAACAGTATAGAGATTTCTCAAAGAACTAAAAATTGAAATACCGTTTAACCCAGCAATCCTATTAGAGATGTACCCAAATGAAAATAAGTCATTATATAAGAAATATACCCGCACACATATGTTCATTGAAACATTATTCACAATATTACAATTTTGAAATCAACCAAAGTGCTCTCCAACAATTGACTTGATAAAGAAGTTGTGTTACCAGTACACTGTGGAATTCTATGCAGCCATGAAAAAGAAAAAAATCATGTCCTTTGCAGTAACATGGATGGAGCTTAAGAAGATCATCCTAACTCACCTAACTCAGAAACAGAAAACCAAATAACATATATTCTCACTTAAATATGGGAATTAACTGACCACAAAGATATAAGTAATAGATAATGGGGATATCAATAAGGGGGGAGGTGGGAAGGAGGATTCGTGCCCATAACTTACCTATTGGATACAATATTCACCATCTGTGGAATGATCCACTTGAGACTCAATCCTCACCCCTACACAATATGATCATGTAACAAATATGTACTTCTACCCCCGGCTCAGAAAAAGAAAAATAATTTAGTAAATTATAGATCTAGGAGGCCATGTGCTACATGTGTCATTCTTAAAATGAAAGAATTTAGAATTAAGATAAAAAGTATAAATTGTAGTTAAAGTCTTTAATAAAAAGAGTGAGTAGGGGGAGAAAATTGCCAAGAACACAGGGAAAAGATAGTAATCTAGAACAATCCTCCACCTTACAAAGAGTGGGTAGGATGTCTAAAGCAGCATTAATTAAATTGTTTCTTCATCATAATTAAAGTCCAATAGGCCACTCACTGTGGCTCATGCCTGTAATCCCATCAAGTTTTGGAGGCTGGAGGAAGAATCGATTGAGTCCAGAAGTTTGAGACTAGCCTAGGCAACAGAGCAAGACATTCTCTGCAAAAAAATAAAAATAAAATAGCCAAGCACAGTACTATACACCTGTAGTCCCTCACACTCAGGAGGTGGAGTTGGAGGATCACTTGAGTCCAAGAGTTTGAAGTTGTAGTAAGTCATTATTGTGTCAGTGCATTTCAGTCAGGGTCAAAGAGTGAGACCAAAACTCAAAAAACAACAACAAAATATTGGAAGATAATTATAGTTCACTTTATAAACACTTTGCTGAGAAAGCATATATCATTTCATTTTATAAACACTTTAAGAGAGAAAGTATTTATCACTTCATTGATAAAAATAATGAAATGCAGCATTGATTGGTAACAAAATATATTAGAAAAATAAGAATATTATAAAATTGCTTCAATGTGAGAACGTTATAATAATTCCTAAGCAGAAATAAAATGTTTTTAACAAATGAGGGGCTGGGCTCAGTGGCTCAGCCTGTAATCCTGCACCTTTGGGAGGCTGAGGTGAGTGGATTGCCTGAGCCCATGGGTTCGAGACCCACCTAGGCAGCGAGACCTCATCTCTACAATAAATCAAAAAATCATCTGGGCGTGGTAGGACATGCTTGTAATTCCGGCTACTTGGAAGGCTGAGGCGGAAGGATCGCCGGAGCCCAGCAGGTCGAGGCTGCGGTGGACGGGAGCGGCCACTGCACTCCAGTCTGGGCGACAGAGTGAGACTCCAACTCAAACAAACAAACAAACAAAAAACAAATGAGGAATGATAAGCGTAGAACTTTCACTGTACCTATTTAGCATTAGAAATAAACCCCTAAATGTGAAAATAAATTTAAAAAAATCATGGCACCTGGAGATATATCAAAAGTGTGATGATCTACAGATAAAATAGCCATGTGTAATGATAATGCAAAAAAGTCCACCATATTTGAAATAATAGATTTAATGCACACAATTGGTGAAGTAAATAAATGTAAGATTACATGCAAACATTAATTGCATTTTTACCTACAGCAGCAAAATTTTTAAAAGGAAGTTTTGAAATAAGTAGGCCATTTACAAAAGCATGAATGGAAAATACTTAGATTCTTGTATGAGCTCAAAACTGACATATACAAAATGTGATAGTAAGAAATTAAAGAATATCTAATACATTGAAAAACATAAAATGTTGATTGAAAAAGTCAACAGCAAATAGCTTAATCTTTTAAAATTACATTAGAAGTTAAATGCAGCCCCAAACATAATTCCAGGAGAGTTTTTTATTAGTTTAATTAATTAATTACTTATTTTCATGTCAGAAAGGTAATATGCGAACATCATAACAAGGCTAGGGAGACACATCTCACACATACATGCAGAAAACTGGTCATATCATCATGTTTATGAACTACAAATGATCAAGGGGTTTTTTTTTAAACAGCTTTATTGAGGTGTCCTATACAGAGCATAAATTTTATTTATTTAACATTACTAGTATTTTCACCGTTACAACCATCACTACCATGGAAAGAGACACTGTAGCAATTAGTGGTCCCTTTTTATTCCAACCTTCTCCAAACCCAGAAACCACTGTTCCACAGTTTTTCCTCTATGAGTTTACCTATTCTTGATATTTCATATAAACCACCTCATATAACATGCAGCATATAGAAAGGCTGAATGCTACAAATATAATGTTCAGCAAAAAGATCCAGACCCAAAACCAATCATATCTGTACTTGTGGTATGTTTTATAATTCAATAAATAGCTTGGAAAAATTTTTAAATATTACAACCCACAGTATAATTTATTTTCAGACTCATGCAACCATAATATTATTTCTGTTTTATAAAATATTAAATTACCTAATTGACTCCAAACTCAGGTACTTTAATTCTAAAACATATGCTTAAAACCATATTATTTATGAAGATCCGTACATATGTGTCTCAAATGGATCTGAGTCTAGTATTACAGGGTTACATTAACCAGGATTAGATTCTCTACATTGTAATAAAGAAATAATTCTGTTATATTTTGGAGGATTAATGCCTGAAACCAAGAGCATTTTCCCATGCATTGTAAGAATGAATACTATGAAACCAGATCGTGGTGTTTTTCCTATAATATTATTAAGAGTTTGTTATTAAGAAAAACTGAATACAGTAGTTCCCTCTTACCCTGGTGGGAGACGTAGACTCCAGTAGATGTCTGAAGCCACAGATAGTACCAATCCCTATATAAACTATGTTTTTTCCTATACATTCAAAACTATGATAAAGTTTACTTACAAATTATGCTTACACAAGAGATTAACAATAACCAGAATATAAAATAATAATTATAACAATATTCCTACATTACTACTCTTGTGTTTGAGGCCCTTATTAAGTACACTAAGGATGCCTTGAACAGAAGCACCACCATGGCAAGACATTTCATCTGATAACTGAGACAACTACTAAGTGATTAATAGGCAATAATGTAGAAAGTGTAGATATTCTGGCAAAGCAATGATTCATGTCCCAGGTGGGACAAATCCTTACTACAAAATAATGGATCATAATACTCAGAATGGTACACAATTTAAAAATCATGAATTGTTTCTAAAATTTTTCTTTTGAAATTTTGACTGGTTAATCCCGCATAACTGAAGTCACAGAAAATGAAATTGCAAATAATGGGAGCCTAATATAGTCCACTTTTAAAAATTTTTATCATTTTACTAACTTTACATTTTTTTATTTGTGTCTATAATTCATCTTAAATTCATTCATATTATTCTTTGAATTTTTCCTTTTGCTTTTTCTTCCACATTTAAAACATTTACTTAAGTTTGAAAATTGAGCCATTTATTGACAACCACAGATGAGCACTGTTGCTATGAGACTCCAGTCCATATTGGAAGTGACAGGAAGTCCAGATGTTTCTAACAGAATAAATAATATTAATATAAATAATCATTTTAACAGATTTTATTTATTTATCTATTTATTTATTTATTTTTGAGTTGGAGTCTCACTCGGTCGCCCAGACTGGAGTGCAGTGGCCGCTCCCGGCCACCGCAGCCTCGACCTGCTGGGCTCCGGCAATCCTTCGGCCTCAGTCTTCCAAGTACCGGAATTACAGGCATGCGCAACCACGCTCGGCTGATTTTTTTTTTGAGTTATTGTAGAGATGAGGTCTCGCTGCCCAGGCAGGTCTCGAACCCGCGGGCTCAGGCAATCCACTCACCTCAGCCTCCCAAAAGCACAGGATTACAGGCTGAGCCACCGAATCTGGCAGATTTTATTAAGTTTTAAATCACAGATATATTTTTCACTGAATCCTAAATTTTAAAAACAAATGAATACATTAAGGAATATATTAAAGTAAAAAAAAAATATTGTGGTGTCTTTTATTGGTATAAATTTAAAGTATATAACAGCAATTTTTTTACATGTATGCTTGCATACTGCCTCCTGGTAAAGTCTGGGCTTTTAGTGCAACCATCATCTGAATAATGTACATTGTACCAGTCGTACCCATTAAGTTATTTATCATCCTTCCTTCCCCTCTCACTTTCCCAATCTTCAGCATTTTATTTTTTACTTTTTATTTTACTTTATTTTATTTTTATATATTGAAGATGTTAGGTACAATTCAGGGTTAGACATACAAATGGTCATTGTATAGATAAAATTTGGGCTTCACTTTGGTCCCCATTTCACCTGGTTGGAGATGAGGTACCCTTATTGACGAGGCGATTTTCACCCTTCCTCCCCTGGCAGTTTCCCACTGCTGCTAATCCCTTTCTTTATAGTATTATGATAATTATTCAGGGTCTGCTTATGAGTGAGAACATGTACTCAGTTCTTTGTTTCTGTGATAGATCACTCAGTATTATAGATTTTATGTCCATCCAAGCTGCTGTGAAGTTCATAACTTTGTTCTTAATGGCTGTATAATATATAACTTTGTTCTTAATGGCTGTATAATATTTCATCGTGTGTATGTACCACATTTTTTAATCCAGTTCTCTTTTGATGGACAGCACAGTTAGTTCCATGTTTTTGCTATTGTGAATAATGCTACAATAAACAAGTGTGTGCAGGCATCTTTTTAATAATGTCATTTGAGTTCCTTTGGGTATATTCCCAGAACAGACATTGCTATGGTCACACGGAAGATCGATTTTTTGATCCTTTAGGAATTGCCAAACTGTTTTCGACAGAGGTTGCGCTAGTTTACACTCTTATCAGCAGTGTAGAAGTGTTCCCTTTTCTCCACATCCTCTTTGAGTTATTTTTTTTGTTTTGTTTTGTTTTTTTTTGTTTTGAGTTGGAGTCTCACTCTGTCACCCAGACTGGAGTGCAGTGGCTGCTCCCGGCCACTGCAGCCTCGACGCCCTGGGCTCTGGCGATCCTTCCACCTCAGCCTTCCGAGTAGCCGGAATTACAGGCATGTGCTACCACACCTGGCTGATTTTTTGATTTATTGTAGAGATGAGGTCTCCCTGCCCAGGCGGGTCTCGAACCCACGGACTCAGGTAATCCTCTCACCTCAGCCTCCCAAAGGCACGGGATTACAGGCTGAGCCACCCAGCCTGGCCTCTTTGGGTTATTGATGATGGCCATCTTTACTGGAGTTAGGTAGTGTCTCAGCATAATTCTAATTTGCCTTTCTTTGATTAGTGAGGCTCTGCATGTTTGTATGTGTATGTTAGTTATGTTTTCTTTTGAAAAGTGTCTAGTCATATGTTTTGCCCACTTTTTAATAGGAGTGTTTTTTTTGTTTGTTTGTTTGTTTTTTTGTTTTTCTTTTTGGCATGTTTGAGTTCCTTGTAGATCCTAGATGTTAGGCCTTTGTCAGATATACAGATGTATTTTTTATTCCCATTATGTGGGCCATCTTCCCGCTCTCTTGATGGTTTCATTTTCTTTGCAGAAGCTTTTCAGTTTGATGAAGTCTTACTTGTGTATTTTATCTCTGATGGCATGGACATTTGGAGTTTTGATCAGGAATTGGCTGCCAGTTCCAATTTCAATATGAGTGTCTCCTGCATTTTCTAAAATTATTATAGTCTGAGGTTTTACATTTAGACCTTTGATCCATTTAGAGTTGATTTTTTGTGTATGGTGATATGTAGGAGACTTGCTTGAATCTTCAGCAAATAGTCAGCCAGTTTTTCCAGCACCATTTACTGAATAAGTTCACCTCACTTCAGTCGTTGTTATTGGAGGTTTTGTCAAAGATGAGTTGGTTGAGAAATTGAGGTTTTGCTTCTGAAATCTCTATCCTGTTCCGTTGGTCTATATGCCTGTTCTTGAACTAATATCAAGCTGTTTTGATTAATGTAGCCTTATAATAAAGTTTAAAGTCTGGAAGTGTGATACCTCCCTTGTTTCTTTTGCTGAGGATTGTTTTGACTAACCATGCTCGTTTATGTTTCCATATGAATTCCTGAATTGTAGTTTCCAGGTCTGAAAAGAATGATGCTAGTAATTTCTAGGTGTTGTGTTATATCTGTTTATTGCCTTGGGTAAGATGGACATCTGTGTTGATACCTTCAATCCATTAGCATGGAATATTTTTCCATTTGTTAGTGTCATCTTTGATTTATTTGAGCAGTGTTTTGTAGTTTTTGTTGTAAAGGTCTTTCACTTCTCTGGTTAGGAAGATGCTGAGGTATTTCATTTATTTGTGTGACTACTGTGAATAGGCTTGTGTTTTTTATTTGGGTTTCTGTTTGTTTATTGTCGGGTATAGGAATGCCGTTGACTTTTGCACATTTATTTTATACTCTGAGACTTTTCCAAAGTCCTTTATCAGTGCAAGGGGTTTTTGACATATTCTCTTTGGTTTTTGAGGTATACAATCATGTCATCTGCAAAGAGGAATAATTTGACTTCGGTCTTTCATGTTTGAATATGCCTGATTTTCTTCTCTGTCTGATTACTCTAGCTAGGACTTCCAATATTATGTTGAACTGCAGGGGTGAGAGTGAGCATCCTCGTCTTATTCTGGTTCTCTGGGGAAATGGTTCCAATTTCTGCCTGTTTAGCAGCATGTTGGCTGTGGGTTTTTCATAGACAGCTACTACTATTTTGAGTTATGTTTCATCTATGCCTAGATGATGTTCAAGGATTTTTATCAAGAAGGGATGCTGGATTTTATTGAAAGCTTTTTCCTCATCTAATGATATAATCATGCAGTTTTTATTGTTACATTACTTGATGCATTTAATTATATTTATGGTCTTGTGGATGAGAACCAACCCTGCATCCCAGGGATTAAGTCTACTGGGTCATGGTGGGTGATCTTTGAGATATACTGTTGGATTCACTTTGCTAAAATCTTGTTGAGAATTTTATCATCTATGTTCATCAAGGATATTGGCTTGTAGTTCTCTTTCTTTGTTGAATCTTTACCCAGTTTGGATATTAATGTGATGTTAGCCTCATAAAATGATTTGAGGATGGTTCCATCTTTCTTGATTGCCTGGAATACTTTCAATAAGATTGGTATCAGCATCTCCTTGTAAGTTTTGCTGACTTCTGCTGGAAAATCATCTAGTCCAGGACCTTTTTTTGGTAGGTAGTTTTATTATGACATAGCTGATTTCATGGGTTGTGATTGGTCTACATAGGGTCTTTATTTTACCTTGTTTCAACCTGGAGAGATAGTGTGTTGTCAGAAAGTCTTCAATTACATTTACATTTTCAAGTTTGTTTCCATACAGGTGTATGTAGTAATCTCTGATAATCTTTTGTATTTCTTCAGGGTCAGTTATGACTTGATCTTTGCATTTCTGATTGTGCTTATTTGGGCTTTTTCTTTCTTTTTCTTGGTCAGTCTAGCTAGGGGTTCATCAATTTTGTTTATTCTTTCAAAGAACCAGCTTTTTGTTTCACTGATTTTTGGTATTATATTTTTGTCTTCTCAGATGTCCCAAATTTGAACTTCTATTTGGTGATCTGGATTCTTCTGCTGAAGTTAGGGTTTTGGCTGTCTTGGTTTTCCTGCTTCTTTAGGTGATTTGTTGGTCCATTGACTTGTGGTCTTTCTATTTTGTTCATGTATGTTCATAGAGATATGAATTCCTCTCTTAGTATTGTTTTCATGGCATCTCAGAGATTTCGGTAAGAGGTTTCTTTGTTTTCATTTGTTTCCAGGAATCTTTTAATTTCTGTTTTGATTTCCATGTTGACCCATGAGTTGTTTAACATCATGCTGTTTAGTGTCCATGCCATTGTGGGTTTGGGGGGAACTTTGTTGGTGTTGATATATATTTTTATTGTGCTGTGGTCTGAAAAGGTGCATGACAGAATTTCAATCATATAGAATTTGTTTATGCTTGATTTTTGACCAAGGATGTAGTCAATCTTAGAGTATGTCCCATGTGATCATGAGTAGAATGCATATTCCATGGTGGAATGTTCTGTAGGTATCAGCTAAATCCATTTGTTCAAGCATCATGTTGAGGTTCCAGATCTCTTTGTTGATTTTTTTTGTCTTGATAATCTCTCTAGGGTTCTGAGTAGGGTATTTAAGTCCCCAGCTATTATAGAGTTAGAGTCAATATTGTTTTTTAGTTTACCTAGAAGCTGCTTTATGAAAGTTGGTGCTCCCATGTTGGGTGCATATATGTTTAGGATGGATATTTCTTGTTGATGGATTGAATCTGTTAGCATTATATAGTGACCTTTTTATCTTTTTTAAAATTTTTGATAGCTTAAAGGGTATTTTGTCTGATATTAAGAGCATGTCTCCTGCTTTCTTTTGTGTACCATTTGCCTGAAATTTTGCTTCCCATTCTCCTAAATTGAATCTGTGAGTGTGCTTTCTGGTGAGATGAGTCTCTTGGAGACAATATTTTGTTGCTTCATGATATTTTATTCATTTTGCCATTGTATGACTTTTCACTGGTGAATTTAGTCCATTCACATTCATGCTAATTATTGAGATTTGAGAGTTTATACTGATCATGAGGGTCTTACAGAGTTTGTGGTTGCTGCTTTTTGTTTATTTACTTGTTGTTCTTTAGATTTTTGAGTTGATTTATATGTGTTTTCAATCTTTTTCCTGCATTCTTGGGAAAGGTGTTATCATTCTTTTTTTTCTTTCTTTTGTGTTTAATACTTCCTCATGTGTTTCTTGTGGAGATGGTACATGTTCCTTTTGACTGCTGCCTTAACTACCAGCTCCAGTCTCCAGCCCCTCTCATTTGCTCTCAGCGCAGGCTGATAGGGTTGCTCTATGTGTGGGACAAATGCCCCACAAACTAGTGTGGGAGGAGGATGGCCAGATCTGAATTCACTGGGCTTGCTGCTGCTGCAGCTAACAAGTCTCCCACTCTGATTTGACATGTCTGTGCTTGTTCCAGCATGGGGGAAGGGCATCTATCTTCCCAGTCCAAAGTTGGAAGGGCATCTCTCTCTCAGGGTCCCAGATTAGGGCTGGACAGAGCAGGGTGGGAAAATTCAGTTCTCTGCCTGGTCCTGGGACTGAGAAGATGGTGCCAGTCAAGGTCTCATCACCTGCAGCAGGGCTCTATTCCAGATTTCCATGCACTGCCATCTCCTGCCATTTCCATGGTTCCTCCGGCTGACTGTTGCCAGGTCTGCTGCCACAGGTGTTGATTTGGGCCAGGTGACAGGTGGTGAGGAGCAGCTTCTCTCTGCTGCCTTCTCTCAAGAGAGTTCCTAGAACAGCAGACAATCCCGTCCACTGGGTGCTCCAATATCCAGGCAGTGGTGGGTTAAAGTCACCTCCAGAAGACAGTCCGGGCTGCATGAATCCAAGTATCCCCTCAGATGAACTCTCACTCTCCCACCAGCACACACTTACTCACGCAGAGAGTCTTTATGGACACTCATGTTTACAGAGACTCTCACACTCTGACCTTTTATGTCACCATCTTGTCTTCAGCCCCCTCATCAATTGCATTTTTATCCACAGCAGCAAAAATTTCAAGGGAAAATTTTCAAATAAGGAGGCCATATACAAAAGCATAAATGAGAGATAGCTATATTCATGTATAATTTCAAAATTGAATAATACAATACGTAATAGAGAGAAATTTGAGAATATGTAATATATTGAAGGTCATATCATGATATTGATTAGAAAAGTAAACAGTAAATCAGCTTAATCTTTAAAAATTACATGAGAGAGTAAATGTAATCCCAACAGAATTTCAGGTGATTTTTTTTCTTAATTAATTTTTATTTTGATGTCAGACAGGTAATATAAGGATGTCATAACAAGTTTAGAAAGATACATCATATATGCACGTGAAAAAACCAATCAATCGCCATGCTTATGAACTATAAAAAGATTGAGAGTTTTTTGTTAACAGTTTTATTGAGGTATTATGTACATAGCATAAATTTCATTCATTTAAAATTTCTAGTATATTCACAGTTATAATCATCATCTCTATCAAAAAGAAATACTATCAGTTAGTGGTCACTTTATATTCAAATCTCCCATAAGCCCTGGGCAACTATGTTCCACTTAGTGTCTCTGTGGATTTACCTATTCTTGGTATTTAATATAAGCCAACTCACATCACATGCAACTTTTAAAAAAGTTGAATGCCACAAATATAATGTTCAACAAAAAGAGCCAGATGCAAAACCAATGATATCTGTACATGGTGGTGTGTATTATACTTCAATAACTGGTTTGGAAAATTTTTAAATATTACAACACATAGCATAATCCATTTTCAGACTCATGCAATCATAATATTATTTCCATTTTATGAAATATAAAATTACCTAAGGAACTCCAAACTCAGGTGCTTTAATTCTAAGGCATATGCTTAAAACTATATATTTGTGAAGATGCACACTTATGTACCTCAAGAGAATCTGAGTATGGCACTACACAGTTCCGTTGATCAGGGTCTGATTCTCTACTCTGCAATGAATACAAATCAATAATTCTGCTATATTTTGGAGAAATAATGTATGAAAAAGAACATTTTTCTGTTTATTGTAAGACTCAATATCATGAATCCAGAAAATGATATTTTAATATGATATTAGACAGAGTTGGTTATTAAGGAAAACCGAATACAGTAGTTTTGTCTTACCCTGGTGAGTGGTATTAAACCAAGTGAATGCCTGAAACCATAGATAGTACCAATCTCTATATGAAGTATGTTTTCCCTATACATACAAACCTATGATAAAGTTTACTTATAAATTATGCTTACACAAGAGATTAACAATAACTACAATATAAAATAATAATTATAACAATATACCTGCATTACTCTTGCATTTAGGGACCTTAGTAAGTAGACTAAGGATGCCTTGAACACAAGCAAAACCTTGGCAAAACATTTCATCTGATAACTGAGACAGCTACTAAGTGATGAACAGGCAGTAGCATAGACAATGTGGATACTTGGGACAAAGCAAGGATTCATGTCCCAGGTGGGACAAATCCTTACTAAAAAAATTGATCACACTACTCAAAATGGTACACAATTTTCAAAGCATGAATTGTTTATTTCTAAAATTTTTCTTTTGCTATTTTTGGCTGTGGTTGATCCTGGGTAACTGAAACCATAGAAAATGAAATTGTGAATAAGGAGGGCCTGCCATGGTTTATTTTTAATATTTATATCAACATTTTACTAAATTCAAAATTTTTATTTATGTCTATAATTCATCTTAAACTTATTCATACCATTCTTTGAATTTCTCCTTTTTTTTTTTTTTTTTTTTTGAGTTGGAGTCTCACTCTGTCGCCCAGACTGGAGTGCAGTGGCCGCTTCCGGCCACCGCACCCTCGACTGGGGGCTCCGGTGATCCTTCGCCTCAGCCTTCCACGTAGCCGGAATTACAGGCGTGCGCTACCACGCCGGCTGATTTTTTTTGATTTATTATAGAGATGAGGTCTCGCTGCCCAGGGGGTCTCGAACCCGCGGGCTCAGGCAATCCACTCACCTCAGCCTCCCAAAGGCGCGGGATTACAGGCTGAGCCACCGAGCCCGGCTTTGAATTTCTCCTTTTTATGTTTCCTTTTCTATATGCACCATTCAAATAAATCTTAAATTTGAAAATTGATCCATTTATTGTCACCCATGTATGATCACTGCTGCTGCAAGAGATTCCAATCGATACTGGAAGTGATAGGAAGTCCAGAAATTCCTAACAGAATACAGAATTTTCATGTAAATAATGATTTTGACAGACTTCATTTATCTTGGAAATCACAAGTGGTATATTTTTTTGATTTTAAAAACAAGATGAATATATTAAACAATATATTAAAGTATAAGAATTATTGTAGTGCCAATTCTTTTGGTATAAATATAAAGGAATACAAGAGCAATTTTATTACATGTAGGTGGTCCAATAATTAGGTTTGTGAACCATCTTAGAAAAAGCGCTACATACCTCACTGCTGAATATCACTATAATCACCTTTGAAGTTCTTCTCTTGGAAAGTTATACACTGATGCAAGTGCCTAGTCCAGCCATCAAAGCAATTTTGAAACTTGTTTTCAGGAATGGCCATTAGAGCTGTTATCATTATTTGTTAAGGTCTGTCAAGGAAGTTAGTGAACTTGCCACGTACACTTCCTTTGGTCGCACTGCATAGATAACTGTATTGGAATACCCTCCCTACTCATCTGACTGGCCCCCAATGATTTTTTTATTTACTCAAAGTTAAAGGAATTATTGAAGGGAAGACATTTGATGATGTAAGAAATAATATGGTCTATTCTCAAATACAAAATTACTGAGAGCTAACATGACTAAAAAACTGTTGTGCTTTGCTAAACAAGATGAAAAGAATAGCTGATCTGCTTGGAAGATAACTATTGTAACCACAAAAGCTTGTGCACGAAATGATAGTGTATTGCTCAATCTCGCAGGATGCTAAGAAAACCATAACTTTAAAATGTAACTTAGAAAAACAAAATAAAATTTTAAGTTTGAAAACTTAGATGATGTCCAGGAAAATTGTAACCCCAACTTCTCAGCCTATAAGACTTAGGGAGGGACTTGCAGTTTAGGGAAATAAATACTTGCTGTTACTGTTGCTGGGTGTGCCTGCTCCTCAGACACCCATTCTTGTAAGACCGTCAAGTAAAGTTTCAGTTCTGCTGAATTCCTGGCTCCTTAGTCTTCTATCTGACTCCAGACAAAGAGTAGGGTTTCCTGTTTCCCACAATGACATTCAAGATATCACGGGTCATATGATGACAACTCTGATGGCTATTCTAAGATAGAGTTCCCAGATGTGGTGGGTGGACTAGGTGCTGGCATTGGTATATAGCTTACCAAGGGAAGTACTTCAAAGGTAATTGTAGTGATATTCAGCAATGAGGTATGTAGCACTTTTTCTAGTATGAGTTCAAAGATTTAATTATCAGACCTCATATACTCCCAGATGAAGTCTGGACTTTTACTGTAACTATCATCCAGATAATGTCCTTTGTACCCATTAAGTAATTCCTCATTCTTCATTTCCCTCTCACCCTTCAGCGTTTTCAATTTCTATCATTCTTCTTTTTATGATAATGTGTACTCATAAATTTTAAGTGAGGACATGATATTTGACTTTCTGTTTCTGAGTTATTTCACTTAAAATAATGTCCTTCCCCTCTATTCCTGTTATTATAAAGTCACAGTTTCATTGTTTTTATGGATATGCAATATTTTATTGTATGTGTGTGTATGTGTGTGTACATGTGTGTGTTCATAGCACATTGCTATCCAATCATTTGTTGCTGGACACTTAAGTTGATTCCATATCTTTGTTTTTTGAATAGTGCTGCAATAAACATATGAGTGCATGTGTCTTTGTAATATGATTTATATTCATTTGGGTAGATCCAATAGAGTAGTAGTTCTATGCTAGTTCTGCTTTTAGTACTTTGAAAAATCTCCAAACTCTTTTTCATAGAGATTGTACACACTTACATTCCCTCCAACAATGTACAAGCATTATCAGTTCTGCATATCCTCCCCAACATCTGTAATTTTTGACGTTTTAATGATAGGCATTCTGATTGGTGTAAGATGATATATCATTGTGGTTTTAATTTTTATTTATCTGATGCTAACAATGTTGAATATTTTTATATATCTTTTGGGCATTTTAATATCTTCTTTTGCTAAATATTGATTAAAAGGAACTCTTAAATGTTGAATGTAATAATTTCATTCTGTTTCTCAAGTAAATATGAAAAATTGTGATTCACATATTTAATAGTTATTCAAATTGCCAAAACTAACAGCATGCGTTTGAGTAAGTTTGCATACTGTACTTTCATTTCTCCAGATATTGTGACTAAATTAATGTGTTTTTTCACTTTGCTACTTAGAGTTTAGGATTTAGGAAAGAATTAAGAGGTTACTGTTGAAGATAATAAATCACATAGAACCCCATAATTGTTTTGGGATTACCACACTATTTTCTAACAAGATAAGTACCCACTTTTATCTGATTTCATTTTGATTGAATATCAATGTTTCAGATCAGGAGGTATATGCTTGTTTCTCTCTACTATTCCCTTCTAGATACATTATAAATTGTAAAACAAATAAAAGACACAAGCAAAGATGGACTGTTAGTGTGGAAATAGAAAGACAAAATGGTTTGAAATCCGAGGATCAAGGATCAATAGAATATCTGGGTATGTTACCCAACAGAGAAAATGACATAAGTCTGCTGTTTCCCAGAACCCAACTCTTACATTAGTACGTGGGTCAGGTGAGCTCACTTTTGCTCTATAGTGAAAGGGAGTCCTGACAGCAACACTAAACAAGACTGATACTACTGGCAAGGGTGATCTGACAGGAAACTTGCTAAAAGTAAGTAACAAGAGAAAGTGCTTCTCCCCCCACAAAATATACCAGTGTAGACGAGGGTGAGGAAAATTAGATAAGGAACCCCATGACTACAAGTGTTTCATTCAGGAAACCTCTTTGTTCCTGAGGTCACAAGACTCTCTTAGCCATTTATAGGCACAGAATAGAAAGAGTACTTTAAATATCTATGTGCTTCTTGTAGTAGTAAAAATTAAACTACAACTAAATACAATGACATGGAGGGATTGCATAAACATGATATGTAAGTGAATGAAGATAAACAAACATGCACAGTGTGTGAATTACACATGAAAAAATGCACATTTATATAAATTAAAAAAGATGAAGTTAAATTGTAACAATAAAAGACAAGATAATTATTTAGGGAGGAGGCAGCAGTGATGAAGAGATATATAAAGTAGGGGATGACGGGGCTGAAAACTTTTATTTTATAATATTTGTATTTCATGAGTCCATTCACTTTGTGATCAATCTCTGTTATCATGATATACTTTGTTTCCTTTATATACAGTAAAATTAAGTAGCAAAATTTATTTTAGAATGAAAGCATTCATAGAAGCATGGTTTTCTATTATAAGCAAGTATTGGAACTAATGAAATGTGCATCAGTAGTATATGAATATAAATAAAAAATTTTAAAGTCAAGCAATGAAATTTTCTTGATTGAAAATAATTCACCAAAATGTGTACAATAATACATGTTATTTCTATAAATATACTACTGGCATAAATAAGCTTTTAATAAAGTACTTGACTCATTCACAGCTTACCATTTCTTCTTCATTATCTATATGAAGCAGATTGGAGTTCATAGAAGTACAGACCATTACACTCTTATACCAAGTTTCTTTTTCCTTTCCAATGTAATACCATCTGTTGGAATATGTCAACCACTTCTCTGAACAATGACCACAATTATATGCTAAAGAAGACTATAAATTGCTATGCAGTCAGATATTAATTTTTCAAAATGAAAATTAATGTACATATCTGCAAAGATATAAACATATATGTACATATCATATCTTTGCAATTTCACAGAATGGTATATTTAACAATTAATTGATATGCACAATTATATATATTAATTGGTATATATACTTACATATATATATATATATATATATATATTTTTTTTTTTTTTTTTTTGAGTTGGAGTCTCACTCTGTCGCCCAGACTGGAGTGCAGTGGCCGCTTCCGGCCACCGCAGCCTCGACCTGCCGGGCTTTGGCGATCCTTCCGCCTCAGCCTTCCGAGTAGCCGGAATTACAGGCATGCGCTACCACGCCCCGCTGATTTTTTGATTTATTGTAGAGATGAGGTCTCGCTGCCCAGGCGGGTCTCGAACCCGCGGGCCCAGGCAATCCACTCATCTCAGCCTCCCAAAGGCCGCTCCCGGCCACCGCAGCCTCGACCTGCTGGGCTCCAGCGATCCTTCCGCCTCGGCCTTCCGAGTAGCCGGAATTACAGGTGCACGCTACCCCGCCCGGCTGATTTTTTGATTTATTGTAGAGATGAGGTCTCGCTGCCCAGGCGGGTCTTGAACCCGCGGGTTCACGCAATCCACTCACCTCAGCCTCCCAAAGACGCGGAATTACAGGCTGAGCCACTGAGCCTGGCTTATACTTACATATATTAATAACAACCATTCATATACAAAAAGGGGCAGACTCATCCATATAAAGCAAACTGACAAACAAAATTCCACTCTACACATCTTGAAAAATCATTGAACCAAACTGCTTTTTTTAGGACAGTAACATTATTTCTCACTTATCATATTATAGCACTTGTAAATTTGAGCCGATAGGCAAAGAGACAGCAGAGGGGTTTCAAATGAGTATTTTATTTATTGTTGAAGACAAGAGAATGTCTTTTATGATCTATATTTATTAATATTTATGACTTAATTTTATTATGTCTCCCTCAAAACCCTACTTTCATTTTGTGTTCCCTAAGATAGAAACAAAATATAAACCATATTATTATAACTTTGAAAATTATTATATACCTTTATGGGTTTTTGTTATCAGAGAAGAATTATTCTGCTCCAGTAATGAAGTAACTACAAAAAACAAAAGTAATACTTATAAATTAATGTCTAAATAATTTACAATAAAATGAGTTTCCTTCCTTAAAAATATGTCATATTAAGAATTGAAGTAATCTAAAATATAATTTATTTTTTCTAGAAAAATTAATGAGATAATGAGATCTTTGTAAAAAACATTAAATCCTAAAACTCCAAACTTCAACATTTGTTACAGTATGTGATATAACCACTTTCAAAAATTGATTTGTATTTCTAAACATTTTTAATCTGCTGAAGCATATCTTAGAATTATTAAACAGACACAATGTAATATATATGTATATATGTAGTATATATTTGCATATTTACATATATGTATCATTTAAACAAATGTTCTTTCCAATCATTCTTTTATTTACAGTTTTGAAAAACTCAGACTAAATATTTTACTTTGGGTTAAATATGTACTTTAAAAGGAGATTCCATTTCCCTATTAGTACAAAATGCTTAGAGGTACCCACAATCAGTAAAGCGAAATGTTCTCCTCCAAGCATGTACAAATATTGGAGTCTCACTCTGTCGCCCAGACTAGAGTGCAGTGGCTGCTCCCGGCCACCACAGCCTCGACCTGCTGGGCTCCGACGATCTTTCCGCCTCAGCCTTCCAAGTAGCCGGAATTACAGGCATGCGCTATCCACGACCGCCTGATTTTTTGATTTTTTGTAGAGATGAGGTCTCGCTGCCCAGGCGGGTCTCGAACCCGTGGGCTCAGGCAATCCACTCACCTCAGCCTCCCAAAGGCGCGGGATTACAGGCTGAGCCACCGAGCCCGGCTTAAAACTATTGTTTTTAACACAGAAACCATCAGGGCAATATAAATTATTCCCAGGATCTCAGCAGCGAACTTCTTTGGTTGTGATGGTAAATCTGCACAGAGAGAAATAGAAACACGGAGAAAGCATAGTGACAAACGCTTAGAAGGTTTACATACAAGAGAATTCACATGCTCAGAAAATCATATGGATAAACTCTGGTTTCTAAACACACATCTGTCATACTAATCTTTCGCTCAAATTCAACTTTTTATTTTCTTTAAATACAATGCTCTGTTATTTGTTGATCAAGATCTACAAAGTTATCAATGCCTGAAAAATATAAGACCACATTTCATATTAAAATACCATACCCTGACTTTGAGCTTCGATACTCGTGAATAAAATATATTCCCTTATCTTCCACACACCTCTGCACCCCAACTCCACATCCTGAAACAGTAATATTGAAGATTGAATAAATGTTATACTATTGATGTGGTGGGTCATGTCATTCCCTTGAAGATTCAGAGATGAAATTTGAAGGTTTAATTCTATCTGGGTTATTTCTTGTTCAGTTACTGAAATGGAGCATTCAGTGGCCTTAGCTTTTCTGCTATCTCTTGGGGTCCTTGACCAGACTCAGGTCCGAATAGGTTCCTCTTTGTTTCTTCACCTCTGCAGCTGTGATGTCAGTCTGTGCTCTATGATAACTTTACTTCAGAAGTTAGTATGTGATTTATGTAATGACAAGATACCTGATATAGTCAAACATAGTGTAATGGGGACTGAGTAATAATGTTCATTTTTAGGCAAACAATATAAAAGTCTGCTACAAATTTCTTTAAAGCTTTAAATGAAAATGTCGTAATATGAGAAGCAACTATTTAAAAACTGTTCATATTTAACATAATATTATTGGTTAGAGCAATAAAAAGCAACACAGTGAAAAATAAAATAATGACTAAAATATATTTATTAATTTAACAGTCAAAGTCTACAGAAATATTTGAAATCATTAGACTACTTGGAATAAAAATCAAAATGCTGTATTGGAAAAAATAATGTACTAATTTTTTGACAATTTTACATTTATTTATCATTAAAGTTTTAATGGTATAAAATGGAAAACAGTAATAGTAGCATATGTGGTAATTTCTTACCCTAAAATACTTTTAGTTAGAGACTTAATTGGCAATTAGACCTTCAGAAAGATTCTATGATGTCAAAATCGTGAGTCACTTTAGTTGTGTAATTGGAATAATTAGTATAATATAATTGAATAATTCTGTCAATAAGCTCTGTGAACATTGAGATCTAAAATTAATTCTGGCATTGAAATTTATAATTTGTGACCTTTAAAAGTTACTTATTGCCTAGTAACATAGTTTACTAATCTAAAATAAGAAAAATAATTTATAAAACATGATGTTTGTAAAACATTTAGCACACTCCAGGTATTTAAAAGCCCTTAATAAATGTTAGACATTTTATTTATTTTAACACAATTGTTATGTTATAATTTCTGATTCATATTAGAGCATTTGATCTGATTCAATAGATAGGAATCTCTTATATCATTGTGGTACTTTTTTTGACAAAGTTTTTCTCAATTTTTGAAAGTTCAATTATTTATAATTAAGTTAAATTAGTATTTTATGGAAACAAACTCACTTTATTTTTACTAAAAATAAAAAAACCCTGTTTTCATTAACCTAAAATTCGGTGTATATAAAGTATATTTCACATTCATATTTTTATGTATATATTTTAAATATCTGTTTTTATTTTTTTATTTTATTTTTATTCATTTTTTATTTTTTCGAGTTGGAGTCTCACTCTGTCGCCCAGACTGGAGTGCAGTGGCCGCTCCTGGCCACCGCAGCCTCGACCTGCTGGCTCCGGCGATTCTTCCGCCTCAGCCTTCCGAGTAGCCAGAATTGCAGGCATGCGCTACCACGCCCAGCTGATTTTTTTTGATTTATTGTAGAGATGAGGTCTCGCTGTCCAGGTGGGTCTCGAACCTTCAGGCTCAGGCAATCCACTCACCTCAGCCTCCCAAAGGCATGGGATTACAGGCTGAGCCACCGAGCCCGGCTAAATATCTGCTTTTAAAGATGAGGCTAAATATAAAATATTATTATACTTGTAATGATTACAAAATCTGAAATTAATTGTTCATTGTCATGATGGTTATGAGTTTTACTTTAAATTATATTAAGTAATAAACATATTATTATACATCTATGTTCTGAACTTATTCTCATAATTTATACATAAGGTTTGCTTTTAACCTGGAATTATTCAAGTAAAAATACCAATGTTCAACATTAATTTTATCCTATATTAACTTTACCTCCTTTGTATCACATCTAGTATTTATAATTTTCTACTAAATGAAATGGGCTAGAGAAAAAGAGTAGTAAGAATACTTTCTGTCAACAGAAAGTTTTGCATCCTTTTGAGGAGAGGCTAAATTACTCTCATAAGGAAACAAAAATTATCTGTGATCTTCACAGACTGCCCTGTGAAGGCTCAGAGTGAGGAGTGGAAACAGTAGAATTCTCATCAATGCGTCACTTAAAGTTTGAACAGAAAGTTGTCACACTTGAGCTATTCTAAACTCAGTTTATTTTATCACACACTTTCAGAATAAAGGAAACTTTGTTCTCCTAGTGTGTCATTCAGTTTGTCCATTTTCAAGTTCCTCTTATAATTATTTTCATATTTGATATGATGGAGGGAAGAAAAGCTTGAATAACCTTGCAGTTGTTTCCATCTCAATATCGTACACTAAAATCATGTCATTTTAACTGTTATCTTAAATGTTTAAGTTCTACGGTGAGATAAGGCTGTTAAGACATGTCATTGCATACTTTTTCTTAAGGATGTCCTAATGTCATGGTTATTAATATAAATATGAAATTTTTTTCATCATAATTCCACTATAATCAGAAATCCAATGTATTTGTTAGTAATTATTCTGAGGATTTGCTACTTTATCAAATTTATTGTAACTAACATCAATTCCTGATCTTAAATTTCAAATTAATCTTCTTTATTTTTCAAATTTATAAAATTTCTTTCTTCAGTTTTAATATTTGTTAATAAGCTAATCAAGGCGGGCTCGGTTGTGGCTCAGCCTGTAATCCCGCGCCTTTGGGAGGCTGAAGTGAGTGGATTGCTGGAGTCTGAGGGTTCGAGACCCGCCTGGGCAGTGAGACCTCATCTATAATAAATTCAAAAAATCAGCCTGACGTGGTAGCACATGCCTGTAATTCCGGCTACTTGGAAGGCTGAGGTGGAAGGATCGCCGGAGCCCAGCAGGTCGAGGCTGCGGTGGCCGGAGCGGCCACTGCATTCCAGTCTGGGCGACAGAGTGAGACTCCAACTCAAAAATAAATAAATAAATAAATAAGCTAATCAGATTCCTCTGAAGAAAATTAATGTGTTTGAGAACAATAAAATGTTTAACGTTATTAAACTATTTTAATATGTCAGATTGAAATATTAAACAACTATTTATTATATTGTTCACGGATTCATTCTTCATTCATAGGTAAACATTTTCATAGAAATATTCTGTAAATGACTAAAGCCCAAGTCAGATTAAATAGGAGGAAATAATTTTTTTTAAATGTTACCTAACTAAAATGGGGAGAGCAGAAAAAGACTTTTAACACACAAGTCAAATGACATGTAAACATGAGGAGATAAATCTTAAATTATCTAGTTTGTGTCAAGTGGAAATCATTTCATTGTTTTTCATCTTATATCAAGAAAAAAGGGAATGTTTGTCGTCTAAAAGTCCAAAGCATAGTCTATGTTCCTTCTTAACGTTTCAGTTCAGAAAAACCCAATCTTTAGCCTTCTAAAATCTAGAAAAATAAAATTTAAAATCATAATTATATCCTTGGAGCCAAAACACTTATTTGAGCCTTCCAATAGAATGGTTAATGTGGGCTAGATATATATGTATTTGTTAATTTTATTTTAATATAATTTTATAAACTAAATTAATAATCTGATATGTATATATGGTTGTATGTATGTTGCATATATTTCTTACAGAATTAAATTTATATACATATTCATTAAACTTTCATAGACTCCATTAATATCTCTTTGATTAGTCACAATATGGAATTGAAATAATCAAGGCATTCATTAAATGTGCCAAATGACATTCACTAATGTTCTTTTATTAAGTTTCATGTACTGATGTCTATGACTTTTCCTACAAACATCCAATTAATGTTTTCAATTAAGTGTCAGTGATGTGTCACTTAAAGATGAGGATATGTTCTAAGAAATTCATGGTTTTATAATTTTGTCATGTGTGACAATTTTTTCATTGCCACGCATGAAGTTTTCATGCATGATAATAATACCTTCTTCTGAAATATCTTCTGAAGGACTTACAGGAGGTTGTTGTTTTATAGTTAACTCTATTTTATAAGTAGAAGTAGTATACTATAAAATAACAATAAAAAGTATAGTATAGCAAATACATACATCAATAACATATTTTGTATTACCAAATATTTTGCACTGGATATAATTCTAAGTGCTATACTCTTACATGACTGGCAGTGCAGTAAGTTTGTTTATACCAGCATCACCACAGACACATAAATAATGTGCCACAATAGTTATGATATCACTAGATGATATAAATTTTTCAGTGCTGCTATAGTCTTATGGGATTACAGTTGTTTAAGAAGTCCAGCACTGACAAAAATATAATTATGCAGTGAATTACTGCATGTCATGTCTTTTTATATGTAACAATGTGGGTGGGTTTTTACAGTTCTAAAATTTAAATTTAATAGAGTCTCTGCTTATGCAAAGGTCATAATAAAAATACAGGCATAACAAAAATTACACAAAATAACAAGCATAGTTTTAATTTACTCTTTATATTACAAACATCATATATATGTACTTATAGTCATATAGAATCTTAGTAGATATTGCTGTTACTATCACAATAATGGCAATATCTAGTGTCTTAACAGTGACAGGTAAATTGGAAATCAATAAAAAGTGAAATGTACTCTTAGTATGATAGCAAAGGCTTCAATCTCATTAATTTCTCTAAACAGAATTAGTTATTAGTCATCCTAACTAAAGAAAATAAAGTGTAAATATTTTCTAAAGATGATATATTTCTTCTCAATAATATCTTAGATATACAGAAAGGAAGAGTTGAAGAAAATAAATTATATATATGTACTGAAGCTATATATAAATATTGAATTTATAAAATTATGATAAAGTTTCAAACTTTTATATATATATGTATAGTATATATCTGTATTAGAATTCAGAAGGCAAATACCATGCAATCAGTAAATAAGAGCAAATACGAGTAGAGGGTGGTTGTAGTTAATGTTTGCTGCTATAACAAAATACTGTATACTGGGAATTTATGAACAATAGAAATTTATTTCCCACTGTTCTGGTATCTGAGAAATTCAAGATCAAGATATTAGTATATTTGGTTTCTGGTGAGAGCAGCTCTCTGCTTTCAAGATGATGTCTTGTAAGCTCACATGACAAAAGACAGAAGGAAACCAATAGTGAGTGCTAGTCTTGAGTCCTTTGTAGGGCACAGATCTACTCATAATGGCAACCCTCATGATGTTATCATTTCTCATAAGGTACCAAATCTTAATACCACCACAATAGGAGTTAAGTTTCAACATAAAATTTGAAGGAGAAACAAACATTAAAAAAAATTTTTTTAAATATCAAGGAAATTTTCTATTGTTTAAGAAGAGGCAAAATACTAATTGAAAGAATTTAATGAGTAAAGAGTGCATACTTTAAAATGCAGGGCACTACTAATAAAATAATACTCAAAGCATATTAAATTAGCAAATTTGTATATTAAAACATAAACAAAAATATTTATTGCAAAAAGATTTTAAAAAGTTAAAAATGTTGGCAATGTTTAATTCAAATTAAATAAAAAATGTATTGTAATTGTTTAGATACTGTACTTACATACAAATAAAATATATAAGAATATAAAATATTTAGCAAATGTATAACTCTAGTACATATAAATGAAATAATTTTATTTAAATAAAATGAATGTTTGTATTCAAAAATAACTGTTTGTTGTCTCAATGAGACCCTCCATTAAAATAAGCATAAATATAAATTTAAATAATGACATGAAAACATATACCATACAACATCAACAGGTAGAAATCTGCTATGGTTAATGTACTGTCATAACAAAGGGAAAATATTATTAGAGATGAAAAAATATGCTTTTGAATAAGTGTATTTACTCAAACAATTAGTAATATTTTAAAAATAATTTGTATGTACCTGGTAATACAATTTCAACATAGAATCAAATGGATACAAATAAGCAACTCATCAAAAACAGGAATTTAAACATTTCCCTCTCACTGCTTACCACACAAATATTGCAGCATGCCTATAATAAGATTTAAACTGGATATTAACCAACACATACATGCACATATTCACACATACATTCTATGCAAATACAAGAATATTTACATTTTAAGTTCACATTAAAATGTTCCAAAAGTTCATCATAATCTCATATTCCTAAGGCATATCAATATAAAAATGTGCATTCAATGTAGTACTACTAGCCAAGCTTTGCCAGTGGACACTTGAAACATAGTCACTCAAATTTGTATTAATTAATTAAAATGAGTAACATATAAAATCTATTTCTTAGTCATGCTATCAGAGATATAAAACATTTCCATCTTCACAGGAATCTTCTATCTACTATATTTGTGTTAGAAGTTAATAACCCAAACTTTGAAATTTCATATGGTTTTAATTAAGCTGTTTATTTCTAAAAAATGTAATGTTCAAAAATTTACTACAATGAATATTCAAACGTTTTATAAGAATCACAAGGAAAATAGATCAAAGTCTTTCTAGGGAAAAGTAATTGCCTTAAATGTATACACTACAAAATACAAAAGCAGAAATTGAGTTATCTGAGAATTCATTAAAGAAATTTAAAACAGGAAATCTAACATTTACTGGTATTAAATACAAGCAAAGTAGTAGGAAGAAAGCAATACATTACACAAAATCATAACATAGATAAAAATGACAGAAGGATCAACAAGGCAAAATAATTTTTATTGAAAAGACTTTAAACTGGGCTCAGTGGCTCAGCCTGTAATCCCGCGCTTTGGGAAGCTGAGGTGAGTGGATTGCTTGAGCCCACGGGTTCGAGACCTGCCTGGGCAAATTGGTGAGACCTCATCTTTACAATAAATCAAAAATCAGCCGGGCGGGTAGTGCATGCCTGTAGTTCCAGCTACTTGGAAGGCTGAGGCGGAAGGATCGCTGGAGCCCAGCAGGTCGAGGCTGCGGTGGCCAGGAGCGGCCACTGCCCTCCATTCTGGATGACAAAGTGAGACTCCAACTCAGAAAAAAAAGAATAGATATAAAAAAAATTGAAGAAAGATGAGAGAAAACACACATATTTTATTTCTAGATTAAGCATGAGAAACCATTATGGATTTTTCAGATGTCAAATGGATAATAAAACTATATTCTGTATCCATTTTAATATCTATTAAAATAGAAATTTTCTAAAAATTACAAATTACTAAAATGTAGTACAACAAACAGAAACTTAAGTTCAAGCCTGTAGGTGTTAAAGAAATTGAGCATATCATAAAAAACTATTATACAAAAATATACTAGAAACTCAGATGGCATCACTACTGAAAAATAACATTTAAAAATGAAAAGTACTCTTAAACAAAGGTTTCTAGGTTATAGAAAAATAGGAATGGTTCTCAACACAGCCTTGAGGGCAAAAGTTTTAAATTAAACACAGTTAAATCTCCGTATGAACATGAATACTCAATCTTATTTTAAATAAAATACATGCACCGATTTATATTTAAAGGGATAATACACTATAACAAATATGGTTTTAATTTAGAATGGAAGAATTGTTTAAAATTTGGAATAAATTGACTAGGCATGGTGGTTTACATCTGTAATCCCAGCAAACTGGGATTGCTTGAGTCCAGGAGTTCCGGGCAAGCCTAGGCATCATAGAAACATCTTATTTCTACAAAATTATTTTAAATTAAATTAGCTGGCCGAGGTGGCATGTGCCTGTCATACTAGCTCTTCAGAGGTTGAGGAGGGAGGATTCATTAATTGCAGGAGTTCGAAGTAACAGTAAACCACGATTGTGCCATTGCCTGCACTCCAGACTAGGTGACAAAGTGAGACCCCAACTAAAACAAAAATAAAATAAAATCTACTAGAAAAATAAAAAAAAAATTAGAAAAATAAAACTATTATAAAATGCTAAAGAAGGACTATAAATTGCTATTCAGTACAATATGAATTTTTAAAAATGAAAATTAGTTTACGTATTTGCAAAGGTAAAAACATATATACATAACTATTTATCTTCACATATTAGTGCATATGTACATTTCAAAAACTCATTCGCTCATAAACACATGCACAGAAAAGAGGCAACTTGTCATCCCCCAATAGCATCTTCATATAAACCAAACCAACAAACCACATTCCAACCTATAAATGTCTTGAAAATTACTGAACAACACTGCTTTCTTATATAGTAAAATTATTTCTCTCATATCATCTTATAGTAGTAGGAAATGTAAGCCAATTGGCAAAAAGAGAGTAGAATGATTTTAAATAATTATTTCCACTTATTTTTTAGGGAAAGGAAATGTCATTCTAGAAACTTCATAAACATTTATGGTTAATTTTATTGGTTATTTCCCTCCCAAAAATATCTATTATCATTTTGCATGATTTAATATAGAGATAAGTATAAATTTGTATTAATATCAGAACTTTGCAAATTGTTGTGTACCTTCCTGACTTCTAGTTATCAGAGAAAAATTATTGGGTTCCACTATTATAGTAACTAGAAAAGTAATGTAATTGTTATAAAAAATTAGTATCTACGGAAGTCACAATAATTTAATTTCTTACCTTAAAAATGTGTGTAAAATTAGAATTGAAACAATCTGGAATAAACCCGATTTTTTCTAGAACAATTAATGAAACAATGAGAACATCATAAACAATATTTTAAAAGCCTCAAACTCAACCACTTTCAAAAATTAATTTGTATTTCTAAACATCGTTCGGTCTTCTAAAGCATTTCTTAGAATTATGAAAACAAAATATACAATGGAAACAAAATATATATTATGTAATTTTAACAAATTCTCTCTATGATTATCTGTTTCTTAAAGTTTTTAATAATTCAAAATAACCATTCTACCTTGAGTTTAAAAATATACACTAAAATGGGAATGTTATCCTAATATTATGAAATGTTTAGAAGCACTGCCAATAAATAGAATAAAAAGTTATCTTATTTTTTTTGATTGGAAAATATAGTTTATTTAGAAAGCAAATTAGAGCTGAAGAGAGAGAGAAGAGATTCACATCCCTAAAGTAAGAGAGGAGACCAAAACCAAGAAACATGACGGACATAGCACAAAGAGACACATAGACACAACAATGTTTAAAAAAGCAATGGCCCAGTTTGCATCAAATAGAGATTATTACTATTTTTTTAACTTTTAATTTTTTATTTTAAAACTGTGGGATGCAATTCAGGATTAGGTATAAAAATATTCATTGTGCAGGTACCCTTGTTGATGAGGTGTGCCCCCTCTTCCCCAGGCAGATTTCCACTACTGTGTGCTTTTTTGATTATTGTAGTAGCTTTATAATAAATTTTAAAGTCTGGGAGTGTGATACTTCCTGCTTTTTTTTTCTTTTTTTGGCTGAGGATTGTTTTGGCTATTCTTGGTCGTTGATGTTTCCATATGAATTCCTGAATTGTTGTTTCTAGGTCTGAGAAGTATGTTGTTGGTAATTTGATGGGTATTGCATTAAATCTATAGATTGCCTTAGGTAGAATGGACATCTTAACAATGTTGATTCTTCCAATCCAAGAGTGTGGAATATTTTTCCATTTGTTTGTGTCATCTTTGGTTTCTTTGAGCAGTCCTTTGTAGTTTTCATTGTAAAGATCTTTCACATCTCTAGTTAGAAAAATGCCAAGGTATTTCATTTAATTTGTGGCTATTGTGAATGCAATCGTGTTTTTCATTTGAGTTTTTGTTTGTTTATTGTTGGTATATAGGGATGCAATTGTCTTTTGTACATTTATTTTATACCCTGAGACTTTGCCAAAGTCCTTTATCAGTGCAAGGAGTTTTTTTGACAGCTTCTCTTTGGTTTTCAAGGTATACAATCATGTTGTCTCTAAAGAGAGATAACTTGACTTCCTCTTTTCCTATTTGGATACCCCTGATCACCTTCTCTTCTCTGATTGCTTTAGCTAGGACTTCCAAAACTATGTTGAACAGGAAGGGTGAGAGTGGGCAGCCTTTCTTGTTCCAGTTTTTAGGGGAAATTGTTCTAATTTCTGTCTGTTTAGCAGTATGCTGGCTGTGGGTTTATTGTACATGTCTCTTAATATTTTGAGGTATGTTCCATCTATGTCTAAATGTTTGAGGGTATTTATCAAGAAGGGTTGATATACTTAATTACATTTATGGTCTTACAAATGTTGAACCAGCCTTGCATCCTGAGGATGAAGCCTACTTGGTCATGGTGGATGATTTTTAAGAAGTGTTGTTGAATCTGGTTTGTTAGGATCTTTTTGAGAATTTTAGCATCTATGTTTGTCAAGGATACTGGCCTGTAGTTCTCTTTCTTTGTTGTTTCTTTACCTGGCTTGGATATCAATGTTATGTTAGTGTCATGAAATCATTTGGGGAGAGTTTCATCTTTCTCAATTGCCTGGAATACTTTCAATAGGATTTGGAATAGTTTCCATGTATGTTTTGTAGAACTCTGCTAGAATGCCATCTGGTCCAGGGTTTTTTTTTTTTTTTTTTTTTTTGTAGTTAGTTTTCTTATGACATGGTCAATTTCCTGGATTGTTATTGGTCTATTTAGAATGTCAATTTCTTCTTGTTTCAACCTAGGAAGGTTGTGTGATGTAAGAAAGTCCTCCATTTCCTTTAGGTTTTCAAGTTTGTTTCCATACAAGTGTACATAGTAGTCTCTGATAATCTTTTGTATTTGTTCAGGGTCAGATGTGACTTCATCTTTTGTGTTTCTGATTGTGTTTATCTGGGCTTTTTCTCGATTTCTTGACCAATCGGGAATCATAAATCTTGTTTATCCTTTCAAAGAACCAGCTTTTTTTTCATTGATTTTTTTGTATTATCTTTTTGTCTTCTATGTCCTAGATTTGGGCTTTTATTTTGGTGATCTGGATTCTTCTGCTGATGTTAGGGTTTTGATGGTCCTGCTTTTCCAACTTCCTTAGGTGGTCATCTTTCCATTTTCTTCATGTGTGTTTGTAGAGATATGAATTCCCCTCTTATACTGCTTTTGTGGCATCCCAGAGATTTTGGTAAGATGTTTCTTCATTTTAATTTGTTTCCAGGTATCTTTTAATCTCTGTTTTGGTTTCCATGTTGACCCAGAAATTGCTTAGCATCATGCTGTTTAGTGTCCATGTTTTTGTGGGTTTTGGGGGGAACTTTTTGATGGTGTTGATATTTATTTTTATTCCTCTGTGTTCTGAGGAGGTGCATGGCAGGATTTCAATCTTGTTAAATTTGTTTTTCTTTGATTTATGGCCAAGGATGTGGTCAATCTTAGAATATTTTCCACTCAGCAATAAGTAGAATGTTTATTCTATGATTGTTGGGTGGAATGTTCTTTAGGTATCAGTTAAGTCCATTTGGTCCAGAGTCACATTGAGGTTCTGGATCTCCTGCTGAGTTTTTGTCCTGATGATCTGTCTAGGGTTGCAAGTGGGATATTAAAGTCCCTAACTATGATAGTGTTTGCATCAATATCTTTTTTAAGTTTGCCTAGAAAATGCTTTATGAAAGTTGGTGCTCCTATGTTGGATTTATATATATTTAAGATGGATATTTCTTGCTTATGGATTGACCCTTTTATCATTATGTAGTGACCTTATGTATCTTTTTAAAATTTTTGATAGCTTAAAGGGTATTTTGTCTGAGATTAAGATTGCAACTCCAACTTTCTTTTGTGTTCCATTCACATGAAATTTTGCTTCCCATTCTCTTATTTGAGTCTGTGAGTGTTTTTTCTGGTGAGATGAGTCTCTTGGAGATAATATCTTGTTGCCTGATGATTTTTTATCCTTTTTGCCAGTCTATGATCTTTTCAGTGGTGCATTTAGTACATTCACATTCAGGCTACTTATTGAAATATGAGAATTTATCTTTGTCATAATGTTCTAATAGAGTTTTTGTTGTTCCTGTTTGCTGTCTTTCTTTTGATTTGGGGGTTGATTCATGTGCGTTTTTTATCTTTTTTCTGCACTCTTGTGAAGAATGTTGTCATTATTTTTTCCTTTTCTTCTGTGTTTATTACTTTCTTAAGTGTTTCTTGTAGATGTAGTCTAGAGGCAGCATAAGATCTTAGGGATTCAATGTCTGGGAAGCAATTTACTTCTCCCTCACTGATGAAGTTTAGCTTACTTAGCTGGGTAGGTTATTGTCGGTTGAAATTGTTTATCTTTGAGAACTTGGCAGATTGGGCTTCACGCTCTCCTAGCCTGAAGTGTTTTTGTAGATAAATCGGTTGCTATTCTAATTGGTCTTCCCCAGCAGGTAGTCTGGCCTTTTTCTCTTGTTGCCTTTAGGATTTTTTCTTTTATATCTACTTTGTTTATGCAAATTATTATGTGTCTGGGAGTTGGTGTTCTCATTTGTTGTCTTGTAGCGGTTCTCTAGATCTCTTGTGTTTGAATTTTCACATCACTGTTGAAGTGAGGGATGTTTTCTTAAATAATTTCATGGAATGTTTGCTCCAGGATGGCCCCTATCTCTCTTTCTGCCTCAGGGAGCCCAATTACTCTTAGGTTTGGCTTCTTGAAATGATTGCTTATCTCTTGAAGGTTTTTTCCTGTCTTTTAAAGCTTCTTTTGTATGTTTTGAACAGTTTGGGTTAGTTCTATATTTTGGTCTGAGATTCTTTCTTCTGCCTGGTTAATTCTGCTTTCCATGTTTATCTGTTTGTTATTTATTTCAGTCACAGTATTCTTTACTGCTGTTATCTTAGTTATCAACTCCTTCCTATTTTTCTTTTGTCTCTCCTCAATCTTATTATTCTCTCTATTAATGTCTTTATGTCTGGGTTTGTAGTATGTGACCAGTCATTCTAAGGGTTCTTCATTGTTTGTTTCTCAAAGTCTGTTTTCTCAGTGTCTGACCTCCCAGGG